>CAKJTW010000341.1:0-106136 GCA_917880005.1 Nanger dama | reverse complement strand
TGCTGTTTTAGGTTCCTAAATTGCAGGGTGATTTGCTAAACTAGCAAAAGCTCGAATGATAGTATCCAGTCCTAGGACAAAGTGGTGGAGGGAGGGTTATATGAGAAATGGAGTGATCAGTCTGTTGAGTTTGTTGCTTAGAGGGAGGCCACTGGGAGCAGGGAAATTAGGGGCCTGAATGAAGCATTGATCACCCCCACATTCCTCCTTCCCAGTCCTCTCAGGCTGAAGAGAGGGGCAGAGAAACCACCTGGGAGGCCACAGCCCCTGATCCATGTGCCCACATGGCAGGAAGTAGCAAAGAAGAAACCTCATCAAGCCCGGGAGCAGTCAGGGTATTGGAACTCTCCTCCTGCTCGCTGTTAAGCTACATCACAAGGAGGATGCAGAGAGGGTGGAGAGAATGAGAGAGCAGAGCCATTGAGGGGAAAGTGGGAAATGTGGTTGAAGTCATTTTGCTCTTGTACAGGTTGGCCGGATTACAGGGCAGGAGAGTCCCAGCCCTCCACCAAGCCTGGCTGCCCTCCCCAAGCAGCCTCTCACCGTGGCTGGTCCTGGGTTCGCTGAGGTACTGGGCAGCCATTGTGGTTTGGATTCCTGGGAACAGAGAGACAGAACTATGTTATGTCAGGGAAATGCAGAACAAACCAGAAACACTGACCTCCTGTAAACAACACCTTCTCTTTCTTCATAAACTTGCTACTCGATCTCTCCTCTCTTTCTCAATGCTTCTTAATTCTGCTTTCAGTCTTCTTTTCAGACTGTCAGATTCTTCACACAGATGTTAGTGCTTCAGGTGCTCCCCTGGCACTGCTTCTGGGCGCCCTTCCGGCCTCCATTCAATTATTGCTCTGAGTGCCATTTATATGTCGTCTGCAGCCTGGACCCTTCCCAGTGCTGCAGCCTTTCCTATCCCAGTCAGATTCTCCATTTGGCAATTTTGTGGGCATCTCAAACTGATTTGGACAAAGTGAAACCCTGACTTCCATCCCCAGCCTGGTTCAAATTTCAGTAAGTGGCATCACAAAATGGCTCATGAAGAACCTCGGGGTCACCTCTAAAACACTTCTTTTCTCACTTGCTCACAGCCCATCACCAAATCCTATAGATTTTGGTTCCCCAAATGAAAAATTATCATTTTCTCCCCATCTCCATGTGAATCCAATCCTATCATTTGATTGCAATGTAGTAGGCTCCCAAATGATACTGCATCTTCAATCCCTCCTCTACTCAATAGTCAGATGCCTTTTTAAAACATACAGTCGAAGGATAATTGCTTTACAGCATTGTGTTGCTTTCTACCAAACATCAACATGAATCAGTCATAGGTTTACCATGTTCGCTCCCACTTGAACATCCCTCCCACCTCCCTCCACATCCTGCCCCTCTAGGTTGTTACTGAGCCCCGGTTTCAGGTCCCTGAGTCATACAACAAATTCCCATTGGCTACCTATTTTATATATGGTAATGTATATTTCCATGTTACTCTCTCTGTACATAGTCAGATGCCTTTTTGATGTTTGTTTTCTCATTTAGATTTTCTAATGGATTGCTTTTTTCTTTTTCAAATAGTTGAAAGCCCTTGGAATGATCCCAAAGGCCTTGCACGATCAATTTCTCCCTCTCTCAAAAAGCTTTCACCATACTGGCCTCCTCACTGTCCCCTGAATCCTCTAAGCTTCCCCCAGCTCCTAGATCTTTGAGGAGCACTTCCCCCCTCCCAGAGCACTCCCACCCCCACCCAATGGCCAACTGGTTTCTGCTCAGCCCTGAGGCCTCAGTGTTTTGTTATTTCTCCAGAGGGGTCTCTCCACCCACATCATCAACCAACAAAACAAGTTTGGTGTGGAGTTTGTTCTAACTACACCCAAGAGTTTCTATAGAATACATACTATGATAGGAAGTCATTTGATGTTTTTTACTGTCCCCTTGTAGACTGCTAGCTTTGTGATGGTGAACTGTCTGTGTCTTGCATATCCCCTTATTCTCGAGGAAAAAAGCACAGTATTGGACAAAGCATGGATCTCAAAAAATATTTGTTTAATAAATTAATTGATTAAAAAAATACCCCACTGTTTCTTGCCTCCTCTGTGATTGAGCTTTATATCTTGCTTGCATCTGGCTGTGAAAAAAACTTATCTTTTCCTTATTAAAAACACATTGCTCTTGAATCATGGCATTACATTTTAGATGCTTTATTTTCTCACTACCTTCTAAGGTTGGGCAATGGAGAAAGCCATTTGAAGAATTCTTAGCAGAGCAGATTTTAACTGGAACAGGTTGAAAATGCTATTTGCTAAAGATAGAGTCATCTGGTAGAAATGCATCGAATACAAATCTGAAACACCTTCTTTTGAAAGTCGATTAGGAATAAGAGTAGGAATAAGAGTAGCTTCTTATAAACTGGGAACTGAAATCACCGAATTTTAAAGAATAAGCTTTGTTCATAAAGTTGATGTTGGTTGTGAGCGTTAGGAGAAGGAGTAAGATACCAGAAATAGGAACACACAAGGTTTGGGTTATTTCTTAAAGTCTGCTGTCCAGTCTGTGGACTCTGTCTTCAGCATTCTTTAATGCTGTTCTGTTTATCCTAGTTCAGATATTAAACCAGAGGACTGACCTTGTCTACACACTGACACTGGATGGCTGAATTCTTCCCTTACTGTTTAAGGAACAGGCATCAGTTGGTGCCCTGCTCCTCCTAAGTGTTAGACAGTAATATGGGTTGGCGTCTCCCTCCTCCTGTCTTCTAAAAGCTTCTCTTCCCCAACTCGGGGTGAGGCCAAGGAAGAGACTGTCCCTGAGGAGGCAGGTCCAAAAGAGCAGCTCTGAGCAGAGAGTTAACTGGGTAACAGACTCACTGGTCCTGCTCTGCGTGCTGGTTTTGCAACAGGGGAAGTGCTGAGCTGCACTTCTTACATCTCCTCGAGCTCTATCACCACCAGCTTCTCACAGAATGAATTCTGTCTGCTTGATCAGTGCTAATCCTGAAAACTTCAGGTTTTCTGATAAATTCTATGAATGGTGAGAGGAATCATTTGTTGGTACAAGTATCCCCTGAGCCATCACCATGGAAAGAGGCATCAATCTGCAGGGCTCAGCCTTCAAAACAGATTACAGCCTAAAATCATCAAAACCAGCAAAGAGAAACCCAATGAGAAATATATTCTGAGAGCAAGTTTGCAAGGAGGTTTAAGATATAGATCCAGGGGAGGAGTCCCCATCCATCAAATCACACATTTCTCTCCCTCCCTCTCACCCCTACAAACACACCTCTTCCCTTACCTAGAAAATCTGGGGCCTGCTCCCTTCTCTTACTTTGAAGACAAGGCTGAACCAGGAGGTGATGCAAAGCTATTAAAAGGAGGAAGAAGGAGGAGACAGGAAGTGAGGGAGGAGCCATCCAAACTCACGCAAAAGACCTGCTGCCCCTGTGATCATCTAGGAGAGTTAGAACTCTGCAAAGATGAAACTGTTTTGTGTGGTTCTGTATGGTTGCCCTGAACCACATGGGTTATTGAGCTCATGAAATGTAAGAAGTGTAACTGAAGAACTGAATTTTACATTTTATTCCAAATTGTTTAATTGAAAGTTACAGTTGAATGGCCACACCTGCCTAGTCACTACCATACTAGGCCATGCAGAGATTACAGAAGGGAGGGAAACAAGGTGGGGCATGCTGTGAAAGTCAAGAAAAACTACTGGGTCAAAACCAGAGTGCTGACGCTCAGAGTGCGGCCAAGATGGCAGGGTAGGGAGACCCTGAGTGCAACTCCTCCTATGGGCACAACAGAATTATAAGCATCTAGAAGATAACTATGATTAGAATAACTAAATAACTAAATAGGAACTGGTAGAAAAGATTTTCCACAGCTAAGGGTAAAAGGAAGGAACCACAACAAGACAGATAGGAGGGAGTAAGGTCAAGACCCACATCCCTAGGTAGGTGACTCGCAAATGGGAAGATAATCACAACAACAGAGGTTTTCCCCAAGGAGCAAGGGACTGGGCCCCACTTCAGGCTCCCCTCCCCCAGGCGGGGGCAGCCTGCATGAGAAACATGAGCTCCCTAAATATCTGACTTTTCTGTGTTATTGCTAAGTTGTGCCTGGCTCTTTGTGACCCCATGGACTGTAGCCTGCCAGGCTCCTCTGTCATGGGATCCTCCAGGCAAGAATCCTGGAGTGGGTAACCATTCCCTGCTCTGGGGAATCTTCCTGACCTAGGGATTAAATGCACATGTTCTGCATTTTGGGAAAATTCTTTACGATTGAGCCACCTGAGAAGCCCCAAAACATGCAACTTTGAAGGCTACAAGGCTTACACATGGGAGAGTGAAAAGACATGGAAAGCAGAGAGCCCATTCTCAAAGGGCATGGAGAAAATCTCTCATGCTCTGAGACCCAGTGCAGAAGCAGTGATATGACAGGAGCCTGAGGGAGACCCACCTGCTGACCTTGGAGAGCCACCCAGAGAGGCAGGAGGCAAGTGTATATATATATATATAGTTCATGGATTGGAAGAATCAATATTGTGAAAATGTCTGTCACGATACTGTTCTATACTATCCAAAGTAATCTCCAGACTCGATGCAATTTCTATCAAATAACCAATGGCATTTCTCACAGAATTAGAACACAAAATTTTACTATTTGTGTGGGAACACAAATGACCCTGGATAATTAAAACAATCTTGCCAATAAAATGAACAACAAGGAAGAAGTGGACAAATTCTTAGAAAAGTATAATCTCCTAACAGTGAACCAGGAAAAAAAAAAATCAAATATATGAATAGACCAATAACCACTTCTATAGTCTGCCCATTGGGGAATCTAACACAGTCTCCCACTTGACAGGTGGAGATACTGGTAAAGAATCCACCTGCAATGCAGGAGACCTGGGTCGAGAAGATCCCTTGGAGAAGGAAACGGCTACCCACTACAGTATTCTGGCCTGGAGAATTCCATGGACTATATAGTCCATGGGCTCACAAAGACTCGGACACAACTGAGTGACTTTCACTTTCACAATAACTAATCATGAAACTGAAATTGTTATTTAGACCAAGAAACAAAGTCCAGGACCACATGGCTTCACAGGTGAGCTCTACCTAACATTTATGAAAATGTTAACAGCTATCCTTCTCAAATGATTTTTAAAATTGCAGAGAAAGAAATACTTCTGAACTCATTGTATGAGGCCAGCATCACTCTGATATAAAAATCAGAAAAGATAACACACACACACAAAGTACAGGCCAATATCACTGATGAACATATATGCAAACGTCCTCAACAAAATATTAACAAACCGTGCTGGGCTTTCACTCTAGAGTCACCTTCTGCACCTCCTAGATGGTGCCCACGTGCCACTCCCCTGCCCTGCCTGGCTGGGCCCTCCTCTTCCAGGGCCCAGGCAATGGGTGGGCAAGGGGGTCTATGGGTTAAAGGGATGCTGGCCTGGAGGTGGGCTGCCCCGCCCACACCATCTTATCCCCTCAGTCCCACCATGGTGAAAGATGCTCCTTGAAGGCAGGTTGTGTGTGGGTGGCCCAGACTCAAGCGGTTTGGAAAAGTCTCTTGACCTAGAAATCACAGAGAGCTATTCCAAAGTAGAAGGAATGCACTCAAACTAGCTTGGCCTGAAGGTGGAAAGTGAGAAGAGAGTCCTGCACCAGTTGCATTGAGAAATGAAGAGCTCCTGTGTGAAGTCGCCAATCTGATTTCTTGCTCAGGGAGGCTGGAACATCTATCCCCAGAAATGTCTTTGAAAAATAAAAAGCAAGATAACCTTTCATCTGAGGACTCCATTAAAGGAAATAACCAATACAGGTCTCCATGTAGGATCCCCCTGGAGCATGAAGAGGAATCACGTGACAACTTTCAGCAATTTGAGACCAATGATCAACACAGACCTTATCCTAGGGCCCACTTGGAGCCTTCAGAGAAACCAGATACTAACTTCAGGCAATTTGCCACAAAAACCTACAGTTGCCAGTGCAATCCAACCAAACCCCAAAATATTATTTCTGGTTTCCTTCCTGTTTTGCAGTGGCTCCTAAAATGTAATCTGGAGGAAAGCATTTTAGGAGATATGATGTCTGGCTTGACTGTGGGCATCCTGTTGGTGCCCCAGCCCACTGCTTATTCTCTCTTGCCTGGCCAGGAACATATTGATGGTCTACACATATCTTTTTTGTCGGCTTCATTTGCTTCCTACTGGGGACCTCTGTCACATCTCTGTGGGCATCTTTGGAGTGTTGTGCCTTATGATCAGTCAGCTGAAGTTGACTGAGAACTGTACGGAGCTGGCTATGACGCTGCCCATGTTGCTCCTTCTTTGGGAATGGTTTCAGGTGGGAGCACATTATTAAGCCAGACATCAGGCAAGATATGTAACACAAGTAGCTATGACATTATAGTTGACAGTACAGTAACCTTTAAGGTTGGAGTTTATCAGGCAGCCATGGGCTCTATCAAGCGGGCTTTGTTTCAGTCTATCTTGCAGATGCCTTGCTGAGTGGATTTGTTACCTGTGCCTCCTTCACAGCTGTTACATCTCAGGCCAAGTATCTCCCTGGACTCAGACTCCCTTGGAGTAATGGCAGGGATTACTCATCACTGACAGTGAAAGTGTTAGTCACTCAATCATGTCTGACTCTTTGTGACCCCATGGACTGTAGCCCACCAGGCTCCTCTGCCCATGGGACTTCTCCAGGCAAGAATACCGCAGTGGGTTGCCATGCCCTCCTCCAGGGGATCTTCCTGACCCAGGGATCCAACCCATGTCTCTTAAGTCTCCTGCATTGGCAGGTGCATTCTTTACCAATAGTGCCATCTGGAAAGCCGAATCTCCGGAGAGCCCTATGTAAATTTAAGAATCTGCCCAAGATGTGGGGCTTTCCTGGAAGCTCAGCTGGTAAAGGATCCACCTGTGATGCAGGAGACTCCTGTTCAATCCCTGGGTTGGGAAGATCCCCTGGAGAAGGGAACAGCTACCCACTCTAGTATCCTGGCCTAGAGAATTCCATGGACGATGTGGAGGATTAGCCGAATGGATACAGTTATCTCATTTGGTACTGTATTGTCCTCTGACCTAATTACTGAAATAGGCCTGCTTGTTGGGGTTTGTTTTTCTATGTTTTGGCTCATCCTCTACACTCAGAAATAAAGGTTTCATTGCTTGGCCCAACAAAAGAGCCTGAAATCTTTGAATCCATGTCTGCCTACAAGACCTGTCAGGCTAAGTCAGCCATGAAGATTGTCCACTTTGAATCCGCTCTCTATTACATGAACATAGAATATTTTAAATCTTCTTTATAAACCTCCCCCACCCCCACCCTGCCCAATCAAGTCTTGGTAACTTCAATTCAGTTCAGTCGCTCAGTCCCATCTGATTCTTTGAGACCCCATGGACTGCAGCCCGTCAGGCCTCCCTGTCCATCACCAAATCCCAGAGCTTGCTGAAACTCATGTCCACTGAGCTGGTAATGCCATCCAGTCATTTCATAGGCAGCTCAGAAGAAGGTAGCAAAGAAAAAGATCAAAAGGGAAATAATCGCTCTCAGTGGAGTCCAGGATGAAGTTTCAGTGTGACTTTCCCATGATTCCTTAGAGTTCCACACCATCGTGACTGACTGCAGTGCAATACGCTTAAGCAAGGATCCACATGATGAAAGAAGTTCTCAGGGTTCATGAGGCCGTTGGCATCCAGGTTCTGCTGGCTGAGTGCAATCCCTCTGGGAGGGACACCCTGGCCCAGGGTGAGTACTGGAGAAATGAAGAGGAAAATCTCTTTTACAGTGTATGTGAAGCATGACTTTTGCAGGAGACTCTCAGAATTTGAAAGATATGTATGTTCCCAATGGTCTGAGCTTTTCCAGTGATTGAGAGTAGATGGAAGGGAGGAATACAGTCTAGCCATTTGTTTAAAATTTCATGTGTTTCAGGTGTGCAGCATTTTGTGCTGTGGACCTGGAAATTGCCCCCCCACCCCCACCCCCCCCCCCCGTGGAGATTTTGGCCTTTTGGCTGGACAGAACTCTTCCTTTGAAGCTGATGGCCATCGTTGGGGGGGGGCCCCCGCCATATATAAATGCAGCAGAGCTTTTAGTTAGGCAGAATCAAAGAGAAGCAACTACTGAGGTTTTCAGCTTTCTTGCACATATGGAATTAAATGAGTATCTGTCAAATTGAACTGTAGTTCAGTTCAGTGGCTCAGGGTCTTTTTTCACCCCATGATCACGCCCGCCCCTGTCCATCTCTCCCGGTTCACTCGACTCTCCATCGAGTCGTGTCCTCCAGCACCCCAGCCTCCTTGTCCATCACCAACTCCCCCTTTCCCAATCCCCCCAACAAAGGGTCTTTTCCATGAGTCAACTCTTCACATGAGGTGGCCAAAGTACTGGAGTTTCAGCTTTAGCATCATCCCTTCCAAAGAACATCCAGGACTGATCTCCTTTAGAATGGACTGGTTGGATCTCCTTGCAGTCCAGGGGACTCTCAAGAGGCTTCTCCAACTGTAGAGTAACCCCCAAATTTAATGACCATCTTGTTTTAGGAGATAAGTGTCTGGACTCTTCCTTTCTTGGGAGGTGAAGGGGTAGAGATGGCATTTACATGAGAAGTCCTGGAGCCTGTTTGGCAGGGCTCCCTAGAGAATGAGTAGAATGGAAGTAGGGAAAGAATACTGTGTCTGCTCCTGCAAGAGCAGGTCAAGAGGCTTCCTGAGTGCAGGTTAGTAATTAGACAAGCTTGTGGGAGAAGGCAATGGCACCCCACTCCCGGACTCTTGCCTGGAAAATTCCATGGACGGAGGAGCCTGGTGGGCTGCAGTCCATGGGGTCGTTAAGAGTTGGACACGACTGAGATACTTCACTTTAACTTTTCACTTTCATCCACTGGAGAAGGAAATGGCAACCCACTCCAGTGTTCTTGCCTGGAGAATCCCAGGGACAGGGGAGCCTGGTGGGCTGCCATCTGTGGCGTCACACAGAGTCAGACATGACTGAAATGACTTAGCAGTAACAGTGGTCACTTTGGGCTTCCCTAGTCCTTGTCTTCCCTGCCCACCCCCCCCCAACCTCCCAGATGGCACTCAGGTCTCTGACAATTCCTCTCAGACAAAGTCTTACCAAGAGTCTAATGGCTAAGCAAGTTTGCAAAATCCTACCAGCCAGTTCCACTTTATACGGAACACTCTTGATATATTTGATGCTTTTAGTCAGCCTTTTTGTTTAGGGTAAGTAGGTAAGAAAAGAACTCCTCAAAATCAGCCAGCACAATGAGAATCCTCCCTGTCTATTCTGTGATCCCTAACTGTCCCTGTTTCTGAGGACTTCTTCCCATTAAGCACTATGTGCTTCCCATGGAATCTGTCCTAAACTGCTGTATTTGATGAGCAGTGAGTAATGAGTTGCAGGAGGGTTGGCTGGGTTTTTTTTCCCCTTTTTTTTCCCCCCCGCCCCCCCCCCCCGCTCTGGTCCGGGGGCTCGGGGACAGCGTGAGGAACTCCGTCCATGGCACAAGGTCATGAGGAAGGAGGCTTGCAGTATGTGCTGTACGCTAAGCACCAGTGTGTCTGACCCTGTGCGATCATGATGGCAGCCACAGGCCCTCTTTTTTTAGGAAACCCCTCTGCTCCTGAGCATCTACCCCAAAGACCAGCTACGTCTGTCTATTTTCCAGGCGTCCCGGAGGGGGTGCCATTGCCTTCTGCCCACAAACTTTCTGGGGGGCTGCTGCCCCTGCTGCTGCTAAGTCGCATCAGCCGTGTCTGACTCGGACGATCCCATAGACAGCAGCCCACCAGGCTCTGCCATCCCTGGGATTCTCCAGGCAAGAACACTGGAGTGGGTTGTCATTTCCTTCTTCTGCTCTGCAGTATGTGAGATCCTCCCAGACTAGGGATGGACTTGTGTCTCTTGTATTGGCAGGAGGATTCTTTACTGCTGAGCCTAGAGGGAAGCCCATTGGGTTTTGAGCCTGAAGTGTTCGGATAGATTGCAAAGGTGTGACAGCTTCCCTCAAGGATTTATTTAGCAAAGAATTTTTTTCCTGGCCGTGATATTTAGCAAGAGTGTTTCAACTCTGCAAGAAAATTTATCTAAGAGCCTGCACTAAAGGGTGTTTGCTTCCCAAGAACATCAATAATTAATCTGCGTGTTTTTAGTGAAACAGTCTGGCTGCATGTGATGTAAAAAATCTATACAGTAAGCTCTTACCCTCTATGAAACAGGTGAAAATGAAAGGCACTCGGTCATGTCCAACTTTTTGACCCCATGGACTGTAGCCTGGGGCTCCTCTGTCCATGGATTCTCCCGACAGACACTGGAGTGAGTTGCCATGCCGTGTCTAGGATGTCTTCCCAACCTAGGCAGAATCAGGTCTCCTGTTACAGGCTCTTGGTCTCTCCTTTGTGTGACAGGTTTAGACTGTGGGTGAATTATTTATGTATAGTGGGTGGTTGGGAATTATATTGGTGAAGGATTTTTAAACATTTGTTAGTTGAATGTCAATACATTGCTGACTACTGATTCCAGAGTCACGTTGGATGTTGGTGTTTGTACCTTTTGAAGGCTGGGCCAGACTGGTTTTTGCTGTGTTTTTTTAGACTCTCTTTTGGGGTCTTTTGGCTCCAAGGATATCCAACCAATCAATCCTAAAGGAAATCAATTCTGAATGTCTGGGGGACGGATACTGAGGGTGAAGTCTCAGGTCAAAACTTTGCCCCCCCGAGGGGCTGCTTTTTTTTGAAGAAAACCCTGGTGCTGGGAAGGTTGGAAGGGGGGGTTGGAATGGTGGGATGGTATCACCAACTCTGCTGGACATGAGTTTGAGAGCTCTGGGCTGGTGTGGACTGGGAAGCCTGGATGCTGCAGCCATAGGGTCAGATACCATTGTGACTGAACAACAACCACATTCTAAAATGTAGAGTATTTATGAAGCATTGATTCCTTTGAGGGAGTAAATTTCTTTTTCATTTTTTTTTTGGGTAGCTATAGGGGTTTTTTTTTTCTTTTCTTCTGTGTTGAGCTCCCATCATGAAAATCCTTTCTGTTATTAAACAGGCAGTTTCTTGGTTTTTGTTTTGGGTGATTGCCGTCATGTTCGTGTCCATAGGGTCCTTTTCATTGTGTTGTGTGTTTGTATTTGTTTTGTTATTGTTTGTGAATATTTGCTTTTTTTCTTCAGTTTTGTTGTATTAAATTAGCACCAATTCAATTTTCCTTAGGGTTATACCGGGATGTGGGATTTATCCTAGGGATATGGGTTTTTCGATTTCCGTAAACCAATCAGTGTGATATCCTGTTAACAAACTGAGATAAAAATCATTATCTCATAGATGTAGAAGGTTTTTGATAAAATTCAGCACCCATTATAATAAAAATCTCCGTGTGGACATAAAGGACTCAGTTCAGTTCAGTTCAGTCAGTCAATTGTGTCCGACTATTTGCTTTGTGACCTCGTGAATCACAGCACGCCAGGCCTCCCTGTTCAGCACCATCTCCCAGAGTTCACTCAAACTCATGTCCATCGAGTCCGTGATGCCATCCAGCCATCTCATCCTTGGTCATCCTTCCCAGGCACCTGGGAATATATTCCAATCAATCGTATTTGGAATATAAAAAAGGAAATACAGTAGTTTTAAGGTTAGCAATACTAGAGTTTTTGAGATAATGAATTTTCTCTTTTGTAATCAAACCTCCCCCCCCCCCCCCCCACCCCCGAACCATGCCTCACTGTGACCTTTGTTATAAATCACTGTGTCCTTGCTATGTGAATATGTCAACAATTTGGATCACTGATCTTAAGAATAAAGCCTAGAGGTGTTCTTAGGAAGTCCCCGGACAGAAGAGCCTGGCATTTACAGTCCTTGGTGCCAAGAAAAGTTATGACCAACCTAGACAGTATATTCAAAAGTCAGAGACATTGTAATGCCCACTCTTGCCACTTTGACTGAACATAGTCTTGAAGGTCCCGTCAGTAGCCAGAAGGCAATATGGTGTTGACTCACATCAGAGGAGAAGTCAGTGTCACGGATGCTGAGAGTTGGACTGTAAAGAAGGCTGAGTGCTGAAGAGAAATTGATGCTTTTGACACTGTGGTGTGGAGAAGACTTTTCATGGTCCGAGTCCCTTGGACTGCAAGGAGATCCAACCAGTCCATTCTGAAGGAGATCAGCCCTGGGATTTCTTTGGAAGGAATGATGCTGAAGCTGAAACTCCAGTACTTTGGCCACCTGATGCGAAGAGTTGACTCATTGGAAAAGACTCTGATGCTGGGAGGGATTGGGGGCAGGAGGAGAAGGGGACGACCAAGGATGAGATGGCTGGATGGCATCACGGACTCGATGGATGTGAGTCTGAGTGAACTCCGGGAGTTGGTGATGGACAGGGAGGCCTGGCATGCTGCTACTAATGGGGTTGCAAAGAGCTGGACACGACTGAGTGACTGAACTGAATCGAAGCCTATCTAAAGGAGACGAAAGACCTGGACTCTGAAAACTATACCACACTGATGAAATAAATTGAAGACAACACAGACAGAAAGACATATCACGTTCTTGAATTGGAAGAATTAATACTGATAAAATGACCATACTACCCAAGGTGATTTACAGATTCGGTGCAGTCCCTATGAAATTACCAATGACATTTTTAAAGACCTAGAAGAAATAATTTAAAAAATTTGTATGGGAACACAAAAGGTTTTGAGAAGCAAAACAGAAAAAGAACAAAGTGGGAAGAATTATGCTGTCTGTAATCAAAACAATATCAATAGTAATCAAGACAGTATCGTATTGGAGCAAAAACAGACACATAGATTAATGAAATGACCCAAATCGCCCAAAATATTGCATGAAGCCTTCTAATTCCTTGGAGGTTTCACATTCCTAATCACCCCCGTCCTCCTGTAAGGTTGAGAGAGCCAAGCGAGTCCTAAATGAAACTCTGACCAAATTAACAATCGAACTTCATCAAGATTGCACTAAACTCCTCCCCTTAGCCCTCTTAAAGGTCTGGGCCTTACCAAAAAACCCTCTAGATATCAGTCCATTCGAGGCCATGTATCAGTGACCAATAGTACCCTTAGGACCCTCCCTTCCCAGGATGGTCCCAAACTGCCATCCCACCTTCCTTTTCCCTTACTTGCTGAGATACGAGATGCCCTTTGGCAACATATGGATAACCTCGACCACTCTCCAATCTTCCATACCCATCCCTCCAAATAGGAGACAAAGTCTCTATGACAGTTCAGTCCCACTCAGATCTAACCCCTAAATGGCAAGGAACCTACACGGTAATTCTGCTGACCCCTACCACTGCAAAATTAAAAGAAATCACCCCTTGGGAGCACATCACTCAGCTAAAAAAGTTTATGCAGCCCAATGATGAGAATGCTTACCAGACTAATACTTATCAAGTTTCTCACATAGACCCTACAACTCTAAAGTTCTCTTGGTTTCCCCCGTCCCCAACTGGTAAGGGATGAGCCTGTCAGTTTCAGGGTTACAATTATTTCTGAAACAACTCTCGGCAGATATCTGGGTCTCGAGTCCTCAAGGATCCACATGTTGAAGACTGAACATGTTGAAGATTACATCTTCACTCTGTGGCGGCTGCAGGGAACCATTATAAGTTATATCCTTTTGAAATCCAATTTTTCTCCATAGTCAGTTCAGCTCAGTTAAGCTTTTTCACTCTCCTTGTTCACTTTTATCAAGAAGCTCTTTAGCTCTTCTTCATTTTCTGCCATAAGGGTGGTGTCATCTGCATATCTGAGGTTTATTGATATTTCTCCTGGCAATCTTGATTCCAGCTTGTGCTTCTTCCAGCCCAGCATTTCTCATGATGTACTCTGCATGGAAGTTAAATAAGCAGGGTGACAATATAGAGCCTTGATATACTCCTTTTCCTATTTGGAACCAGCCTGTTGTTCCATGTCCAGTTCTAACTGTTACTTCCTGAACTGCATACAGATTTCTCAAGAGGCAGGTCAGGTGGTCTAGTATTCCCATCTCTTGAAGAATTTTCCACAGTTTATTGTGATCCACACAGTCAAAGGCTTTGCATAGTCAATAAAGCAGAAATAGATGTTTTTCTGGAACTCTTGCTTATTCCATGATCCAGCAGATGTTGGCAATTTGATCTCTGGTTCCTCTGCCTTTTCTAAAACCACCTTGACATCTGAACATCACGTTTGCTGGCCGCCTGGAGAATTTTGAGCGTACCCACTCCAGTGTTCTCGCCTGGGGAATCCTAGGGACGGGGAGCCTGGTGGGCTGCCGTCTGTGGGGTTGCAGAATTTGCTGAAGTGCCTTAGCTGCTTTGCTAGGGTGTGAGATGAATGCAATTGTGCATAGTAATCTATCTTATATTCACTTACACAAATGTTCGTTAGCATCTTCTCATCTTTTTCTTTCCTCGACCCAAGAACTCTTTCAAAATCCTAACTGCAGCTATCTTCTCCAGACCCTTAATTTGACCCATACTCTCAATGCTTCTAACCCATGACTGGCTAAAGACTGCTGGGTATGTCTATCCAGAACTCCTCTGGGAGATTCAGCCCTCCCCATATCCATCCTAGACTGGACCACTGGTAACATATCCTTACACCACTCATATCATGGGGAGCCTTTATTCATCTCATATCTTAAAGATTTTCACATGAGTGATCAAATCTGGGATTCAGAAAAACTCTTCTTTACTCACTGACCTTCCCTCCTACAACAGAAAACCTCCAATATGAGGCCCTATCACCTAGAAAGTAAGACTATTACAACCAGCTCCTTTTTGCATATTTAGAAATTCCCAAAACAGTTCATATGACCAATCCTTGAGTGTAATCCCTAAACCCATGTGTAACCATACCTTCACTTTACTCTTTGCCACTGGAAAGCCTATATATAATATTTCTGGTCTTACAGGACAGTCTTTAACCTTTATAGGATGGCTTCCCTCAGCATAGTCCTCCACTTCTCCCATTGTTGGGGCCACCTTAGTAGGGTCCCTGACCATTTTTGAACAAAAGTTCAAACCTCCCTCCCCCTCGACTCCTCTTTGCCATTGACTTCAGCTGTTGTATTGAGACAGCTGGCCTGTTTTGTGTGTGTGTGTGTGTGGGTGTGTGTGGCATCCACATACCTCTGTTTACTTACTAATTGGACTGGAACCTGCACCCTGATATATTCCAGTCCTAACATTTTTATAGCCCCCAATGATCAACCCCTACTTATTCCTTTCATTTGCAAGCAAATGAAATGAGCCATTCATTTCATTCCTCTCTTAGTGGGACTAGGAATAGTGGCTGGAATTGGAACAGGAACTGCCGGCCTAACCACCTCCATCCAAAACTACCAGGCATTGTCTAAAAACCTATCAGAGAGCCACCAGGAAATATCCCAAGGTCTAATAACCATTCAAAATCAACTCAATTCCTTGGTGGCTCTAGTGTTACAAAATAGAAGGGGATTAGATCCACTCACTGTAGAAAGGGGGAGGGGTTGTGCCTTTTTCTGGCTGAATCCTGCTGCTTCTCCACCAACCAGTTGGGTGTTGTTCAGGAAGCTGCAGAAAACCTTACAGATCGAGTCTAGCAAATTGGCCAGAGATTATGCAACTCCTGGCGGTCATGGTTGACAGATTGGAACTGGATGACTTGGGTTTTGCCCCTTCTCAGACCTTTGATCTCATTATCCTCCTATTCACATTTGGACCTTGTTTGTTTAATCTTTTCCAGGGATTCCTCAAGGACTGAATTTGAGCCATTTCTCAACATTAAGTCAAGACTGTTCTTCTGCTCGAGACCCTGGCAGCTAGGATAGAAAATCAACATTACGGGCCTTAGATTTCCTTCCTCCCAGACCACAAGCCCCCGCCCCTTATTTACCAGCAGGAAGAAGCCCTGAACATTTACAACACCCATCTCTCTGTCTCTTTCTATATATTCCTTAGGGTCTGGAATGAAGGAAAAGCTACCTGGCTCAAAATAGCCTGGAGTTAAAACTCCCCTGTGGGTCTTCCCCACCATTTTATACA
This sequence comes from Nanger dama, assembly GCA_917880005.1. Lineage (NCBI taxonomy): Eukaryota > Metazoa > Chordata > Mammalia > Artiodactyla > Bovidae > Nanger > Nanger dama. The sequence goes on along the minus strand of CAKJTW010000341.1, from coordinate 90,097 downwards.
GAATAAAGAACTTTCTACCTGAAGAAAGGAATGAACATGAAGACTGGTTACGTTCACCTCCCAGCCGATCCCAGTCTCTGTCCCGTCTCAAGAATTCCTTGCGCCAGTGGTTGAAAGTGAACTAATCAAAAGTAATCTTGAGGAAAAACAGACCTACTCAAAACAATGTATCTCTGCATACATATGTTTTCCATACATACCGCTCTCTTCTTGACTTAGTGCAGCAGTTCCCTGGTCTGACTGCTGCCTCTTCTCACCTTATTAAAAGTGATCTGTTTCTGTAGGGTATCGGTCTCGTTCTTTCCCCAAACCTTGCCATCTCTAGTTCCTTTACCTTACAATGACTACATCAAAAGCCAAGAAACAACAAGTGTTGTGAGGGTGTGGAGAAAAGGGAGCCTCATGCATCACTGACAGTGTTAGGTAGTTAGAATAGGAAACAGGAGTCCAAAATGGCAGTGGCTAAAAGACAAGGAAGGGGAAAGCCCATGAAAATAGACAAAGGAAGGTCAAGGGGCGGTCCGAGGACCTGAGTGAGGACCTCAGGTAGAACAACCAGCACTCCTGGCTAGCCCGCTTACATAGGGCAGGCCCAGGGGCAGGCAAAAAACATGTAAAAGAGCAGCCAAAGGAGGAGCCGAAGGGCTCGCTCTCTCTCTTTCTTCTGAGCGCTTGCTCGCGTCTTTCCGTTGACATGCCCTCACGCCTGGAGGATAGATTCTCCTGCTATTTTCTAAATAAAATAGAGGTGTAACACAGAGCTGTAACACTGATTTGTCTAGGAACTACAACACAGTTGTTCGAGACCTGACAGCTATAACAAGGCCTGTCCAAGACCCGAGAGCTGTTGCCGAGGGCTTTAATGTCCGTCACTTCAAATCTTTGTTGTGACGACAGAACCAAGGAACATACACTCACCTGACAACAGGAATACAAAAAAGTGCAGCCACTGCAGAAAACACCATGGAGGCTCCTCAAAAATCTAAAATCGAACTCCATATGATCTAGCAATCTCAGCTCTGCGTATTTATATAAAGAAGATGAAAACTAACAAGTAAAGAAGATGAAAACTAACAAGTAAAGATGTTTGTGCCCCCACATTCATTGCAGCATTATTTACAATAGTCAAGATATGGAGACAATTTCCATATCATTGATGGATGAATGGATAAAGGAATTTTGGTATACACACACACACACACACACACACACACACACACACGAATAGTATTCAGCCATAAGAGAGAAGGAAATCTTGCCCCTTTGACAACATGGATAGACGGGAGGGCATTATGGTAGCTGAAATAAGTCTAACAGAAAAACAAATACTGTGCAAACCAGTTGATATGTGGAATCTAAACAAAACAAGCGCCAAACTCATAGATGCAGAGAACATATTGGTGATCGCCAGAAGTCAGGATTGATAGTAGAAGTGGGAGAAATGGGTGAATGGGATCAAAAGGTAAAAATAATAAAATAAAATAAAAAGCATGCTCATTGCAACATGTATCCACATATATAAGCTAATGGGAAATACCAAGACTTAGAAATATGTTTGATTGATTATTGAATCTCCTGGAAAATGCATGAATTTTTATTTCATGCAAACTGAAATTCAATAAAGTTGAAAAACTGCAGTCATTTAGGTACAATTGGGTGTGAGCATCATAGTCAAACGTAAGAGACTGATTGTAAAATTGGTCTAAGTTGTCAAACTACCTTGTCTCCAGGCCCTTTTATGCTGTTAACCCGGATCATTTCTAATACAGAGTTAGGACCTATTTTTGCATTTCTTGAAGCTCAAAGCCTCAAAGGCTTTGCAGTTTTACTTTCAGTAGTTTATGCTCTTTTAAGCATTTGCTGGTTTTGCATTTTTCATTTCCTGTTTTTTTCAGCCCACAGACTACCTTCTCATGCATGTAAAAATATCTGTACCTATTGGCTAGAAATTCTATGATAAAGAACCAGAGGATGATTTTCACACACATTACAGCACATCCCCAAGAAGTTTGTGGTTGGCCCATTTCTCAGGATCTTCTCACAATAACAAGAGTGGCTGGTGCAAATTCACATGTACACAGGCACAAGCATTTCCTTCCTGCCTCATCTCCTTCCCCTTTGGCCTGACCAAGGTCCCCTTCCCCTCCGCTACATGGGGTGATGCTCACAGTGGACTCAGACTTGCTGAGGAGGCCTGGCTGAGGGCAGTCCCAGCTCTGTCGGAGCTGAGTGAAAGAGCCAGTGCAGTCAGTGGATGCAGGACCTTCTGCCTTCCTGACAATGGAGTTCTAAAAGCCTGAACATAAGGCTTTTAACCTAAGAAGCCAATTTTCTTTCTCGTTGCCTATTTTGAAGTAATAAAACTTTGAAATTAGTATTAGAAAGTCTTTATCTCCAAGTTGTAGATGACCGCAACTAATTCTGTGTATAAATATGTAGGAGTAGTTTGCACATTCTCTCTTATTGCACCTTATTTCTCTGTAACAGGAGATCAGAGATTTCAGCATCAATTTAGCACACTAGTATATGCCAACCATTCTGGAAAACGGATTGAGATCAATTATAGACCACAAACATTTTATTTTTGAAATCCCTAATAAAACTGGGATGTCACAGCGAACTAGAAGCATACAGATGAGATACAAGAGGGTGCAACAATTTCTGGAAGGAGCACTGGGGCCAAACATCCACAGTCAGCATGGGCCCCGAAAGGCTCCCCGCTGAGGCGTCCACGGAGGAGGCAGAGGCTCCGAGGGGAGGTGGGCTTCAGACGTTTCAGCTGCGAAGGGATGGGGCCGAGGATTCGTTGAGGATGTGACCATGAGACAGCTGGCCCAACTGTCTCTTCATGTCCCCCTGTTCGGAGGCTCACACTTCAAGGTCTCGCTTCCCGAGTGCGTAACCGAAGGATTCTGCCCTTTGATTAGACCATCTCCAGAGAAAACCCTCCACATTCAGGCATTTTGCGTTCCGTCTCCATAACAGCCTGTCCCGCAGTCACCTCAGGTGAGACCTGCACTCAGAACCCTCACTCACAGGTGAAACTGCCAGCTTTTCTAATGATTTATTCCAAAATTCGAAAAGGTAACCAGGGAGAACTGCCATTTGAGGACAAACTGCAATACGATGGAGAGATGCAAGAGACAAAGATAAACAGAAAAAATAACCCTAAGCGGGCCATTAACTCAGCAAACAAAACCATGAAAAAAAACTAACCAAGGAAAATAAATTTCCCTTTCATATATCTAGAGTCATCATCCTCCCACTGAAAAAAACTAAAAATGCTGAAACATATTAGATACCTTTGCTTAAAAGCATATGTGAGTAGGCAAGTAATAAGCATTCTTAGAACAGAACTAAGTGGGAGACAAGTGGAGGGCAACAGCAGGCTGTCTCTCTGAGGATACTTTACCAGCTCTGGAGAATTTAAACTTTACTTCTGGAAGCCACATTGACATGGAAATCAGAGTCTAGGCAAAGGGGGATTCAAGGTGGGAGGGGGCGGGTAGCTAATAGAGGAACCTGTATCACTAAGTCCAAAGGGACACGCCCTCAGTGAAGGGTGACAGGGGGTCAGTGACTTCTAGTCAGTGAAATGGATGAGCGCTTTGAAAAAGCAAAGATCAGAATGAAGTTTAAGGAGCAAAAGATGCTTATAGAAAAAGAGAGAGATAGGCTAGAGGAAGACTTACTTTAAAGTAATAATGGTTGGATTTTTTTTTTTCCTCAGCTGACGAAAGTCAGCAATTAACATATACAAGAAATCTAATACCAAAGAAGTTCATTAGGAAAGAATTCACACCTTAATGTCTAGCAGTGAAACTGTGGGGAAAGAAATGCACCAGAATGAACAGACAGATGACCTTTGAAAACAGAAAGGAACTGGGCTGATTTCTTAGTAATGACAAAGGAAGCCACAAAACAGTAGAAGCAGGCTTTCAGTGTGCAAAAGAAAAGAACAGTCACCTTAAAATTCCACACCCAGGGAAAATAGCTATCCAAAATAAGGCCAAAGAAACACATTTCAGACAATACAGACTAAGCGTCTTACCACCAGCAAAACTTAACTAGGAATTGTAAGAGTGTACTTAAGCAAGAGAAAAGTAATCCCAGATGGTAAATCACAGGTGAAAAAGAGGAAGAAAGAAAGAAGAGATTCTATTAATAATTTCTAGGGCTCTCCTGGTGGCTCAGTTGGTAAAGAATCTGCCTGTAATGTAGGAGCCCCAGGTTCAATCCTTGGGTTGGGTAGATCCCCTGGAGACGGAAATGACAATCCATTCCAATATTCTTGCCTGGGAAATTATGGACAGAGGGTCCTGGTGGGCTACTGTTCATGGGATCATAAGAGCTGGACTCGACTTAAAGACTAAATCACCAGGGCTTAAAAAGGAAAAAAATAAGAAAATTAAAATACACAACAACAATAGTGTAGAGATAAGGGTGACAAGTGGGAATAAAACCTAAAATATTCTCAAGTGTTTGTTGTATAACAGAAAGATGAAAACATAGAATTCCTTTTAAACTTTGACAAATTAAGAATATATGTTATATAGGGAATAAAGCCAATATTTTGTTATAACTGTAAAAGAAATGTAACCTTTAAACATTGAAGGAATATTAAAAATTCCCATACAAGTAAAGGAAAAAATTAGAAAGTAAAAAAATAGCCAGATAATCCAAATTAAGATTCAAAGAAGAGACAAAACACAAATTATGAAACAGGTTGGACACGTAGACAGTAGAAAATAAAATTATGAATGCATCCAAATAGATTACAGATTATAATTATGATAAATACAGCACAGACTTCAGTTACAAAAATAAATGTTTTTTCAAGTGGATTGCAAAAGTAATCTGAATCTAAAACATGAAACTAGAGATAGATTGAATGCAGTAGTAAAGGCAAAATACAGTAATACAAACACAAACAATATATCAAATGAAATAGGCTTTTCATTCAGTGTCTAGTGAGAGCCTATTTCGTGCCAAGTGCTGTTCTAGCCAACTGGATATATTAGCACATGATCGCAGGTAAAGATCCCTGCCTCTCCAGACCTATCAGTGTTCCTTGAGGGGCCAAAGAATAAACAAAAAGGAATAATTGATAAAGAATCATTATAGAAGATATTCCCCCAAGTAAGAATAAGAACTCAGGGAGCATGGTAGAGAGGACCCAGGGTGGGAAGGCAGGGGAAACTTCAACAGTGTGCAAAGGGAACGCCTACCTAGTCCTATCCTGCAACATGGCAACTTGTTGATTCCAAATCCCAGAGAATGCAGCCCAGGCTAGGAAGGGATTTAGATAATTAGGATGCTGTTTCACAAGAATAAAGAACTTTGAGACTGGTTTGCTAGCGATGGAATGAAACACCAACACGGCCGAGTGGTTTGGATCTTTTTCTTTATTCTCTTTATTCTGCTGCTTCTTGCAGCTGCCTTATTTTATATCTTTTGCACAACAATCTACAGGGCAAGTTGCCAAACACTATGATTCAATGACTATACAGTGCGCAGGCACGGGGCCAGATAACCTTTACCTTAACTTATTTACTGCAGCCAAGACTTTGTTTTGGGGAACTTCCTTATCAACTTAGAATCCATTTGGTCCCTGGGTCTGTTCCTTTTTGAAGAATCAGAGAACATCCTTGTGTGCAAGAAATGTTCTTTTCCCACGGGATTAAAAGGGTTTTAGCTGAATATCTCGTTTGCAAGAATGTTCAGCCCTGACCGGGAGCCTTATTTGCAAGAGTCTTCCCAGTCTCCTTATACCTTGTTCCCTACACTGGTTGCCCTGGATATGCCAACAAATATATGTTTATAAATATAGATGAGACTGATTTTTAAAAATGTACATTGGTTTGCAGTTCCCTTGGAATCTATCCAGGTTTCATCTGAAATCTGACGGTGAGGCAGACCACTCCAGGCTGAAAGATGGCAGGTTTAATACACAGGGAACTGACTCAAGATGCTTTCTTGGGCAGCCCCAAGAAAAGTAGTTCTTCACACCTGTCTGCCAGAATCTGAAACGCTTATAGAGAGGCCTTAAGTGGGTTCTATCACTTATACCATCCACTTATACTTCTTCCAGACAGTATCAGTTTGTACTCGAGGCTGTATCTTTGGAGGGACTTCTAGAAGTGGGAAAGGCAAGCAAATTTCTAGGACAAGGAGCAGCTGGGGAGCCCTCGATGGCATGGGCGCAGTTTCCTGGTCCACCTCTCAAACCCGTGACCAGCTCTCGCGATCTCACAGGCCCCCTCTCCCTGGGCTTTCACCAGCATGGAGGCGGCTGCTCTGGTGGCTCCCTGGCTGCAGTGCAGGCTGATGCCACAGCAAGAATAGAGTCACATGAGAGAGAACACGGGCAAAGTCGGTGATTCCCAACGGAATGACAACTTTTTCTGCCGAAAATTGTAAGACCTGAATCTTGGATTTACAAAGTCCCCCACATAAGGGGTGGGATCCCTTGGGGTGTTCACTTGTGCCCTCATGTGACTTAATAAAGAGGACACATTAACAGTTTCATCAGTAGGAACACGCTACATTCTGTTTGGATAATGGTTCTGATACTTCCTAGGGAGGAAGTGACCATGTGCAAGGCCAGTTTTTCAGTTCAGTTCAGTTCAGTTCAGTTCACTCACTCAGTCATCTCTGTCTCTTTGTGATCCCACGAACTGCAGCACGCCAGGCTTCCCTGTGCTTCACTATCTCCTGGAGCTTGCTCAAACTCATGTCTATCAAGTCCGTGATGCCTTCCAACCATCTCATCTTCTGTTGTCCCCTTCTCATCCTGCCCTCAATCTTTCCCAGCATCACAGTCTTTTCTAGTCAGTCAGTTCTTCTCATCAGGTGGCAATATTCAAGCTTCAACTTCAGCATCAATTCTTCCAGTGAATATGCAGGATTGATTGCCTTTAGGAGTAACTGGTTTGATCTCCTACAATCCATGGGACTCTCAAGAGTCTTTTCCAACACCACAGTTCAAAAGCATACATTCTTTGGTGCTCAACCTTCTTTATGGTACAACTCTCGCATCTATACAGGACTACTAGAAAAACATAGCTTTGACTAGACAGATTTTTGTAGGCAAAGTGATGTCTCTCTGATTTTCAGTATTTTGTCTAGGTTGGTCATAGCTTTTCTTCCAAGAAGCAAGCGTCTTTTAATTTCACGGCTGCTGTCACTATCTGCATTGACTTTGGAATCCAAGAAAAGAAAGCCTGTCACTGTCTCCATTGTTTCCACATCTTTGCCATGAAGTGATGGGACTGGATGCCATGAGCTTCATTTTTTGAATGTTGAGGTTTGACCCAGCTTTCTCACTCTCTTCTTTCACTTTCATCATGAGACTCTGTAGTTCTTTACTTTCTGGTATTAGGGTAGTGTTTTCTGCATACCTGAGGTTATTGATATTTCTCCCTGAAATCTTGACTCCAGCTTGTAATTCATCCAACCTGGCATTTTGCATGATGTATTCTGCATAGAAAGTAAATAAGCAGCATGACAGCATACAGCCTTGACATGTTCCTTTCCCAGTTTGGAACCGGTCCATTGTTCCATGCCCAGTTCTACCTGATACTTCTTGATCTGCATACAGATTCCTCAGGAGGCAAGTAGGGTGGTCTGGTATTTCCATCTCTTGAAGAATTTGTCAAGGTTTGTTGTGATCCACACAGCCAAAGTCTTTAGTGTAGTCAATGAAGCAAGAATTCTCTTGCTTTTCTCAGGAATTCTCTTGCTTTTTCTATGATCCAACGGAAGTTGGCAATTTGATCTCTGGTTCCTCTGGCTTCTCTAAATCCAACTTGAACATCTAGAAGCTCTCAGTTGACGAACTGTTGAAGCTGAGCTTGGAGAATCTTGAGCATTACTTTGCTAGCATGTGAGGTGAGTGCAATTGTGTGATAGTTTGAACATCTTTGGCATTGCCTTTCTTTGAGATTGGAATGAAAACTGACCTTTTCCGGTCCTATGGCACTGCTGAGTGTTCCAAATTTGTTGGCATACTGAGTGCAGCACTTTGATAGAATCATTTTTTAGAATTTAAAATAACTCAGCTGGAATTTCATCACCTCCACCAGCTTTGTTCTTAGCAATGCTTCCTAAGGCCCATTTGATTTCACATTCCAGGATGTCTGGCTTTAGGTGATTGATTACTCCATTGTGATTATTTGGGTCATGATGTTATTTCTGGATAGTTTTTCTATGTATTCTTGCCACCTCTTCTTAAAATCTTCTGCTTATGTCAGGTCCATACCATTCCTGTCTTTTATTGTGCCCATCTTTACATAAAATATTCCCTTGGTATCTCTAGTTTTCTTGAGGAGATTTCTAGACTTCCCCATCTTATTAGCTTCCTCTCTTTCTTTGCATTGACCACTTAGAAAGGCTTTCTTATCACTCCTTGCCATTCTTTGGAACTCTGCTTTCAGATGGATATATCTTTCCTTGTCTCCTTTGCCTTTAGTTTCTCTTTTTTCTTAGCTATTTGTAAGGCTTCCTCAGACAACCATTTTGCCTTTTTTTTTCGTTTTCCTTTCGGATGGTCTTGATCACAGACAGCCTCCTGTAGAAATGTTATGAACCACCATCCGTAGTTCTTCAGGCACTCTCTCTATCGAGAGCGTGAGATCTAATCCCTTGAATCTATTTGTCACTTCCACTGTATAATCATAAGGAATTTGATTTAGGTCATACCCAAATGGTCTAGTGGTTTTCCCTACTTTCTTCAATTTACATCTGAATTTGGCAATAAGGAGTTCATAATCTGAGCCACAGTCACCTCCCAGTATTGTTTTTGCTAATTGTATAGAGCTTCTCCATCTTTGGCTGCAAAGAATATAATGATTCTGATTTCGGTGTTGACCATCTGGTGATGTCCATGTGAAGAGTCATCTCTTGTGTTGTTGGAAGATAGTGGTTGCTATAACCAGTGAATTCTCATGGCAAAACTGCTAGGCTTTGCTCTGCTTCATTTTATATTCTAAGGCCAAACTTGCCTGTTCTTCCAGGTATCTCTTAACTTCCTACTTTGTCATTCCAGTTCTCTACAATGAAAAGGACATCTTTTTTTTGCTGTTAGCTCTAGAAAGTTGTATAGGTCTTCATAGAACTGTTAAACTTCAGCTTCTTCAGCATTCGTGGTTTGGGCATAGACTTGGATTACTGTGATATTGAAAGGTTTCCCTTGGAAACGAACAGAGATCATTGTGTCATTTTTGAGACTGCACCCATGTACTGCATCTCAGACTCTTTTATCTACTATGAGGGTAAGTCCATTTCTTCTAAGGCATACTTGCCCACAGTAGTTGATGCAAAGGCTATCTGAATTAAATCTGCCCATTCCAGTCCATATTAGTTCCCCAATTCCTAAAAGGTAGATGTTCACTCTTGCCATCTCCTGTTTGACCACTTCTAATTTACCTTGATTCATGGACCTAACATTACAGGTTCCTAAACAATATTGTACTTCACAGCATTGGACTTTACTTCCATCACCAGTCACACCCACACCTCAGTGCTGTTTTTGCTTTGGTTCATCTTCTTCATTCTTTCCTGAGGTATTTCTCCACTTTTCTCCAGGAGCATATTGGGTTTCTACTGAACGTTCTGTGTCATATCATTTTGCCTTTTATACTGTTCATAAGATTCACAAGGGAAGCCCAAGAATATTGCAGTGGGTATTCTCCAGTGGATCTTCCCGACCCAGGAATAGAACAGGGGTCTCCTGCATTGCAGGCAGATTCTTTACCAACTGAGCTATCAAGAAAGCCCCTCCAGTGGACCACACTTTGTCAGAGTTCTCCACCATGACCCTTTCATCTTGGGTGGCCCTACACGGCAATGCTCATAGTTTCATTGCATTAAACGAGGCTTGGATCCATGTGATTAGTTTGATTAGTTTTCTGTGATTGTAGTTTTCATTCTGTCTGCAGTAACAGACATGGTAATTTTGAGGCCAGCTTTTCTCATTAGAGACATGTCTATGTTCAGTAAGGACAGGCTTTGTTGGCCACCAGTCAAGACATGCTGGGTGTAGTCATCAGGGGCTCTATGTGTGCTATCTTCCAGGAATATGTAATTTTGAGTCTACATTCAACAGTATTGATTGTGACAAATGTTTGGTTGTTCATGGGTTCTGTACACAGCATTGTGCAAATGACTGCTGCATTTCAGACATGCTTCCTTGACCTTGAGGACTCATTACTCAACATCTCTGGAACCCTTCTGGTGGAGTCATCTTTGAGCTTAAATGCACAGTGGAAAGAAAACAAGTCTGTGATATGTAGCTTCTTTTTATTTTCAACCAAAGCATGTATTCAAGCTTGGTCATTGACTTTATTCACCAGATTGAGACTCTGTCAAAAACTAAAGTCATTCTCATGAGATCAAGTCATGATCTCTAAGAACAGTCAAAGCGTTTGCCAGAGTTATCTCCTACACTTGTGGTGAGAGTCTCCATTCACCTGCTTTCTCTTCAGTCACAAGGACATGGAGACTCCACCGCACAGATTCTTAACTGGTCAAGGCTGGTCTTTGACTGATCTTGAGTACATAAGGATCAGGGCTCTGAGGGACACTTCTACCATTTCACATATGCAGGCTCTACTCCACCTCTATGACTTGTCTGACTGTGGGGTTTGCATATAAACACCAGTCCGTGAGAGGGATGTGGCCACCTCAAACTTCTTCCCATAATCTGAAGGAGCACAGTGCTGGACTCCTGGTACACAACTCAGGGCATCCAATGCCATGCTATTTCAGGAATAGAAGGGGAAGATCTTGGGGTTCTTCTGTAGAGTGCTCTCCTCCATAGCAAATGTGGTGATCTATATCTAAGCTTTGCATTAAGTAAGAAAGACATCACAAAGAAGGAAGACATTTATTCTTGTCTCCTATAGACCCATCATGCTGGCTCCCTTAGTGTATCATGAAGGAAATCTTGGATAGCTGCTACCCTAAGCAGAAACTCTCTCCAACCACTGCTCATCTCATTCGTGTATTAAAGCATCCAACCCAATAATCAAGCTGAATTTCACTGAAGGGTAAAGCCTCTCCTTCCCATGGCTTGTGTCGGCTTCTCCTGAAGGTTGAGCAGTTTGGACAGGGCTGCTTCCATCGTTGTACCCCTGTCCTCACCTTCTCCTCCTCCAGCCAATGGCCTTGCTTCTGACCCTTCCTTGGTTGGAGGAGAGAGAAGAAACCACTGAAGACAAGTCCAGAGCAAACTGGTCTTTGGGGAATGGAGACACACTTAGTGTCTCTTTTTCTCATGGGCTCCATTAATGACTCTGCAGATAGCCTCCCCTGGAAATCTACCATTACATGTCCAACTGCTAACTGCTATCTGCCCTCCAGATGGTCATTTCAACTCCAGTTCCTGGCAGAGTTGGGATCCCTGCTAGACTTCCAGTCAAGTTCCCTTCAAGCCAGCTTTGGCTGGCTCCCTCCTGTGTGGCCTACAGCTGATCAGTGGGAAGAACACACTTGGGTCCCACAGTCAGTGAAAGCTATGGTTGCTTCAAATCAGCTTCCTCAGTTATTATCCTCTGGCACATGGCAACATCTTTTATACTTCCCCCAAGAGCATCTGGCTCTAAAGTTTGACTCAAAAAGACACTGGTCTTGTCCCCCAGGAATCTCTTGCCATACAGCCCTCCTGTCCTCAGGCAGCGCCAGACCCAGGGGGCCTCCTTATTGGTGCGAGGTGAGAGGGGATTCTTGTCCTGTTGGGTGCATCACAAGAGGATTCCCCGTGGAGCCTCCCTTATGAAATGTCATGGTTACAGAGAGAGTACCCTCTTGACTAGGGGAGCCACTACTCTAGGCATCAGTTCAGTTCAGTTCAGTTCCTCAGTTGTGTCCGACTCTTTGTGACCCCATGAATCACAGCATTCCAGGCCTCCCTGTTCATCACCATCTCTCGGAGTTCACTCCGACTCACGTCCATCGAGTCCATGATGCCATCCAGCCACCTCATCCTCAGTCGTCCCCTTCTCCTCCTGCCCCCAATACCTCCCAGCATCAGAGTCTTTTCCAATGAGTCAGCTCTTTACATGCGGTGGGCCAAAGTATTGGAGCTTCAGCTTCAGCATCATTCCTTCCAAAGAAATCCCAGGGTTGATCTCCTTCAGAACAGACTGGTTGGATCTCCTTGCAGTCCAAGGGACTCTCAAGTGTCTTCTCCAACACCGTAGTTCAAAAGCATCAATTCTTCGGCACTCAGCCTTCTTCACAGTCCAACTCTCACATCCATACATGACCACAGGAAAAACCATAGCCTTGACTAGATGGACCTTAGTCGGAAAAGTAATGTCTCCGCTTTTGAATATACTATCTAGGTTGGTCATAACTTTTCTTCAAAGGAGTAAGCGTCTTCTAATTTCATGGCTGCAGTCACCATCTGCAGTGATTTTGGAGCCCCCAACAATAAAGTCTGACACTGTTTCCACTGTTTCCCCATCTATTTCCCATGAAGTGATGGGACCAGATGCCATGATCTTTGTTTTCTGAATGTTGAGCTTTAAGCCAACTTTTTCACTCTCCTCTTTCACTTTCATCAGGAGGATTTTTAGCTCCTCTTCCCTTTCTGCCATAAGAGTGGTGTCATCTGCATATCTGACGTTATTGATATTTCTCCCAGCAATCTTGATTCCAGCTTGTATTTCTTCTGTTCCAGCATTTCTCATGATGTACTCGGTCTGCATATAAGTTAAATAAGCAGGGTGACAATATACAGCCTTGACGTACTACTTTTCCTATTTGGAACCAGTCTGTTGTTCCATGTCCAGGTCTAACTGTTGCTTCCTACAGATTTCTCAAGAGGCAGGTTAGGTGGTCTGGTATTCCCATCTCTTGAAGAATTGTCCACAGTTTATTGTGATCCACACAGTCAAAGGCTTTGGCATAGTCAATAAAGGAGAAATAGATGTTTTTCTGGAACTCTCTTGCTTTTTCCATGAACCAGCAGATGTTAGCAATTTGATCTCTGGTTCCTCTACCTTTTCTAAAACCAGTTTGAACTTCAGGGACTTCACAGTTCACTTATTGTGCAAGCCTGGCTTGGAGAATTTTGAGCATTACTTTACTAGCATGTGAGATGAGTCCCAGTGGGCAGTAGTTTGAGCATTCTTTGGCATCGCCTTTCTTTGGGATTGGAATGAAAACGGACCTTTTCCAATCCTATAGTCACTGCTGAGTTTTCCAAATTTGCTGGCATATTGAGTGCAGCACTTTCACAGCATCATCTTTCAGGATTTGAAACAGCTCTACTGGAATTCCATCACCTCCACTAGCTTTGTTCATAGTGATGCTTTCTAAGGCCCACTTGACTTCACATTCCAAGATGTCTGGCTCTAGATGAGCGATCACATCATCATGATTATCTGGGTCATGAAGATATTTCCTGTACAGTTCTTCTGTGTATCTTGCCACCACTTCTTAATATCTTCTGCCTCTGTTAGGTCCATACCATTTCTGTCCTTTATCTAGCCCATCTTTGCATGAAATGTTCTCTTGGTATCTCTGATTTTCTTGAAGAGATCTCTAGTTTTTCCCATTCTGTTCTTTTCCTCTATTTCTTTGCATTGTTTACTGAAGAAGGCTTTCTTATCTCTTCTTGCGATTCTTTGGAACTCTGCATTCAGATGCTTATATCTTTCCTTTTCTCCTTTGCTTTTCACCTCTCTTCTTTTCACAGCTATTTCTAAGGCCTCCCCAGGCAGCCATTTTGCTTTTTTGCACTTCTTTTCCATGGGGATGGTCTTGATCCCTGTCTCCACTACAATGTCATGAACCTCATTCTATAGTTCATCAGGCACTCTGCCTATCAGATCTAGGCCCTTAAATCTATTTCTCACTTGCACTGTATAATCATAAGGGATTTGATTTAGGTCATACCTGAATGGTCTGGCAGTTTTCCCTACTTTTTCAATTTAAGTCTGAATGTGGTAATAAGGAGTTCATGATCTGAGCCACACTCAGCTCCTGATCTTGTTTTTGTTGACTATATAGAGCTCCTCCATCTTTGGTTGCAAAGAATATAATCAATCTCATTTCAATGTTTACCATCTGGTGATGTCCATGTGTAGAGTCTTGTCTTGTGTTGTTAGAAGAGAGTGTTTGCTATGACCAGTGCATTTTCTTGGCAAAACTCTATTAGTCTTTGCCCTGCTTCATTCCGCATTCCAAGGCCAAATTTGCCTGTTACTCCAGGTGTTTCTTGACTTCCTACTTTAGCATTCCAGTCCCCTATAATGAAAAGGACATCTTTTGGGGGTGTTAGTTCTAAAAGGTCTTGTAGGTCTTCATAAAAGCGTTCAACTTCAGCTTCTTTAGCATTGCTGGTTGGGGCGTAGACTTGGATAACTGTGATACTGAATGGTTTACCTTGGAAACGAACAGAGATCATTCTGTCATTTTTGAGATTGCATCCAAGTACTGCATTTCAGACTCTTTTGTTGACAATGATGACCATTCCATTTCTTCTGAGGGCTTCCTGCCCACAATAGTAGATATAATGGTCATCTGAGTTAAATTCACCCATTCCAGTCCATTTTAGTTCACTGATTCCTAGAATGTCAATGTTCACCCTTGCCATCTCTTGTTTGACCACTTCCAATTTGCCCTGATTCATGGACCTGACATTCCAGGTTCCTATGCAATATTGCTCTTTACAGCATCGGATCTTGCTTCTATCACCCGTCACATGCACAACTTGGTATTGTTTTCGGTTTGGCTCCATCCCTTCATTCTTTCTGGAGTTATTTCTCCACTGATCTCCAGTAGTATATTGGGCACCTAATGACCTGGGGAGTTCCTCTTTTGGTATCCTATCATTTTGCCTTTTTATACTGTTCTTGGGGATAAACCCCCAAATTTGCCAGTCCTAAAGGTTGTTGTCCTTCTAATCAAACTGTCCTCTTTTACAAAGCCCTTTCTTCATAGCTCAGTGGTAAGAATCTTCCTGCTATGCAAGGAGACCCCTGTTCGATTCCTGGGTTGGAAGATCCCCTAGAGAAGGGAAAGGCTACCCACTCCAGTATTCTGGCCTGGAGAATTGCATGGACTATAGTCCATGAGGTCGCAAAGAGTTGGACACAACTGAGCCACTTTCACTTTCACTTTCCTCTTAAACTCTTCAAATACCTACTGAATTATTTGAACAACTACACCTCACAGAACTGGTCACCAGCTGCTTCCTTTCAAGTTCTACACAAATCTTTTAGTACATAAGAATGGAATGTGGGGATGTTGTCAGTACTGAGTCAGTCAAAATGAATATTTATTGTTAATATCCTGCCACTTTCACCCTAGGCCTTTCACATAACCTTCAGCTCAAAATTTCAATGTCGGACCCTCCCTTTGACTCTGATACTCAGCTTGTCATGAACCTAATTGAAGGCTGTCACTTCTGAGTCTACCCTGATGGTCTCACCTGCAGACCCTAACTTTCCTCTTTCCTCAGAGAAAGGGGCTTATCATCCCATCACCCACATACACACATCCTATACATCCTTCAAAGTAGACCTCAAGCCCGGATTCTTCCTCAAGTCTTCTCCTAGCAATCCTACTTTCCCCAACTATGGATCATGGCTATGCATATTTCAACCATAGGAATAGCATACACAGAGTGTGTGGGAACTTCCTGAGACCTCAGGATTCAGAACCACCTTCAGAGAAAACTGGGATATAATGAAAGTCAAGATACTCTAATGGTCAAGAATTCACGCATCCAGGAAAAGATGATACCTGTATGAGTCACTTGAATTACTCATTTTTCTTCTGAGTATGTTTTACCTTCAAAAAATAGAACATAGGTTTGAGAGAAAAGGAATCAACTCCTTTAAGCTGCATCTTCATTTGGCCTAACACAAGCCTAAAAACACACAAGCTAACTGGCTTCATAATGCTTCTGCAAATCCCTGAGAGAAAATATCATCCAAATGGTTCATAAAGGAAATATGTCTGGGTAGTGCACGATTGTTTGCTGTCAGAGATAATGTTGCACTGATGAATCACTCACGAGGAACTGCTGCTGCTGCTGCTGCTAAGACGCTTCAGTTGTGTTCGACTCTGTGCGACCCCATAGATGGCAACCCACCAGGCGCCCCCCGTCCCTGGGATTCTCCAGGCAAGAACACTGGAGTGGGTTGCCATTTCCTTCTCCAATGCATGAAAGTGAAAAGTGAAAGGGAAGTCGGTCAGTCGTGTCCGACTCTTAGCGACCCCACGGCCTGCAGCCCACCCGGCTCCTCCATCCATGGGATTCTCCAGCCATGAGGAGCTAACTGTAGACATAAGATCCTGTTATAGCAAATAGCAGCTGGGGCCCGCAGTGTTTTTTCACGTATACTATGAATGTTTCTCACAACAGACTTCTCTTCCACATTGTCTTACTCCATTCGTAGTATCTGTGATGAACCTTAGAATGAGCAGGTATTTGAGATGTTATTTTCTTGAGATTTAATCTCCAATCCCTGTGTCCTTAAGTTTCATGGATGCAGTAAACACTCTGTTACTTTCACAGACAAAACAAAGGACAGCTGTAAAAATTCCAGATATTTGAGTTTGAGTTATCTACCATATGTATTTTAATATACTCTCATCTCTGTATCACTGAAATTTTGTAATGACTTTAGCAAGACAGAAGCATTAATGTGCTAACTGCCAATGTCACAGTCTATGTGGGTAAAACTTTCCCAGAGATTTCAACAGTCATGTGAGACTTTCCTGCTGTCAAGGGATTGAAAAAAAACAAAAACAATAAAAATCATGGAATGCTTTCAAATAGAAAAAGAAGTAGGTATCATAAGATGTATCCATCAGGATTCTAGCAGAAAAAAAGATGGTCTATAGTGATATACTTGAAGCTGAGTCTAGTGAAGAGGCTTCCTATGGGCGAATGGATACAAGGTTTGGAAATGATAAGGGAGAGGTCCAGTAACAGTGAGGAAATTGTATCAGTACCCTAAGTGGTAAACCAAAGGGTAGAATCCAGAAAGAAAGTTGGGTGGAGAGATCTCAAGGACAGGAGCTATGATCTTCAACTTAGGGGTAGCAACTACTCAGAGATGACTCTGCAGGGAGAGAGGCAGGAGAACTGATATACTGATCTTGCTTTTCTGCCTTCAAGAGATCTCCTGCTTGGATTTCCTTTGGCAGAAACCAAGCAGAGGACTGACAGCAAGTGACCCACTGATGTAGTCCATGCAGATCAGCCTCCCAGGCAACAAGCTAGATTGAAGAGGAGAGGGAGGTGAAGTGTGGATGTGCAGAAGCAAACGAAACTATCTGAGAAGAGGTTTTTATATTACAGGTAGGAGCACTTGAAGTTAAGACAGTACCTTAAAAGAGGGAGAGAGCCCACTGGTGGGGTTGGACCCGTGTCTTGTGAAAGTTTCCTAGTTAGGAGGACTTGTGCCTCCGCTCTGGTGGATGGAACTGAAGGGCACTGCTGTGTCTAGCAGTGTGTGTCCGGGTGTCTATGGGCTTGATATGGCTTTGGGCAGTCCTTCTGCTAATGGTCAGGGTTGTGTTTCTGTTTTGCAAATGGTTTGGCGTGAAGTGTCCAGGACTGGAGGTTTTGGGTCTTTGGGTGGGGCTTTGTCTTAGTGTTGATATGCAGCCCTTTGGGAGAGCTCCTGTCGATTAATGTTCCATTAGCAAATGTGCTGTTTGATGCAGAGATCTCGAATCCCTAGGTTGTGCTCTGTGACAACCACAGGGGTAGAAGGGGGGTTCAAGAGGGAGGGGGATATGTGTACCTATCACTGATTCATGTTGATATATGGCAGGAACCGACATAATACTGGAAAGCAATTTCTTCCAATTACAAAAATTAAGATGTCTAAAAAGATCAAACTAGTGCCTTTGAAAGAGCTTTAACTTTAAAAGCAAGCAGATATGAATTAAAATCAGCTCTATTGATCACTAGGCAAGAATTCAGATGGCCCTAGTCAAATTACTTATAGTCCTGAGACTCACTGTCATCTTTTCTATAGGGTTATCATAATTAATTTAAATGAAATGACATACAAAATAGATTTGTAGAGAATAATAGTCATGTTAATCTGTACTATACTTAAGTGGCATTGATAGCAAAAAAAAAAAAAAGGGGATACATTTAATAGCAAAAAGAGGAGAGAATAAAACAAGAGAATTTGCCAACTTCCACATTTCCATGAACCATAGAATAATGATGCCAGAGAAGCCCATGCTTCACAAAGTTCTCCTAGCTGTGGATTCAAATGATACACCAGTTATTACATCAGTAGGGCCTACACGTAACATAGGCGATGTTTCTTATTTGAATTTTCTCAAATTGAATCTTTGAACTCTACAAAATGGATCATTACCTGGTTATGTCAATTTCATGAACTTTTAAATTTGTTGGCATTGTGTGGAAGGACAGATAGGAGCCAGGAGTGCTGGGGAATGAGCTGGGAAGTAATTTAATTCTGGTTGACTCTCACTGTATGGGTTTACCAGATGACGCTAGTGGTAAAGAATCCCCCTACCAATGTATAAGATGTAAGTGATGTGGGTTTGACCGCTGGTTCAGGAAGATCGCCTGGTGGGTGGCATGGAAACCCACTCCAATATTCTTGCCTGGAGAATTCCATGGACAGAGGAGCCTGGTGGACTACAGTCCACAGGGTTGCAAAGAGTTGGACAGGATTGATACAACTTAGCCTGCTTGCATGTAGCCCTCACTGCATAACAAATCATCCCAAAACATAGTGGTTTAAAAGAACAGTAATCATTTGTTTTTCTCATGAATCTGTAATTTGAGCAGGACCCCATGGGGAAGACTCATCCTTGCTCTTTGCAGTTTCATCAGCTGGCAGCTGCAGAATCCACTCTGTGTTGCCTCACTTGCAAGGCCAGCAAGCTGATTCTGGATGGCAGATGAAATATCAGCCAGGGAGTGGACCAGTGACTTCAGGTTCTCTTCATGGGGGCAACTTCTACTCAGGCTTTCTCAAGGGAAGGTAGAGTGGGCAAATTCCAAGGGTAAACAATGTGGAAGGGCAAGGAGGCATTTTCCCTATCTAATCTTAGAAGTCACATGGTGTTGCTTCAAGAACCCACTATTTCTCAAAGCAGTCACAAAGTCCCTCCAATTTCAAGGTAGGGGACATAGACCCATAGCTCAAGGGAAAGAGATCACAAGAGGATTTAGATTGTAAGAAGTCAGAGGATAGGGTTTTAACCATCTTTGGAAAATAAACACTACCACATTAACAAGGTTTAGTAAACTGAGGAGTAAAAATAAACTTTATACTACCATAACATGTACCATAGTTTTGAAAGCATATTTTTAATCATGTTGAGTGTAACTTGAAATAAATTCGAAATAAATTCATCTCAGCTTCTTCCCATATTTTTCATTCGTTCATCATGCTTCTGCATTAGCAGCTTTATTTGTTTCTCCTTTTTTTCTGGTGGTTTATGGGCATATTCCTTTTCTACTAGTTTAATTTCGCTTTGTAATTCATCAGCATAGACTTTCTTCAAGCGTTCCTCCTGCTGTCTCAGCTTTTGGTCTATGTCCTTGTAAATGCGGTCAGAAAAGTAAGCCCCCTGGTTGTTCTGCACCATCTTGCCTGTCAGCTCCAGCAGCTCCTGCGCCTGAGCTTCCTTCTCAGCCTGCTCTGTGTTTCTGCTGTTGCTGATGGCACAGCGGCGCTCCCCACACTCCTGGAGGAGGCTTCGTAGGTTTACATCTGCGTCCTTCAAAAAGTCGCTCAGGCTCTGGTCCCCCAGTTCATCTCTGCGGGTGAATAAGATGATCATATACTTCATGGCTGCTTTCCCAAACAGATACTTGACCAACTCCCCGGTTTGCTGCTCTTCCTGTTTGGCGGCCCAGCCTCAGGACCAAGACGATGGCGTGAGGCCCGGGGCAGGAGGCGAGGACACATCTGCTGATTTTCCTGCAGGTTTTGTTCAGAGTCTCCTTGGTGTCAAAGAGCCCTCAGGTGTCAACAACAAGAAGCTCTCTCCCCTTCCGTTTCCAGGATGCTTCAGACAAGTTTTGGTAACAGCTTGGGCAGCAATTTCAGACTCGGAATACCCCCCCGGGCCCCCCCCCCCCGAGAATGGGTTTGCAGTCCCACTTTTCCCACTTCCGATCTTCCCGAGCAGCACGATCCTCAGAGCGTTGTTTGGCCTGGCAGCCATGTTTACATCAAGCGATTCTGGCGCCCAGGCACCCGCACCACTTTAAGAACAGGTAGGAGAGAGGAAAATGGTCAACACAGGTAAGTAGGAACCATTCCCACTCTCTTCCCCCCCTTCTTTTCCTCCCTGAAAATATCTATTGTTCTCTTATGCATAATGACCCCGGTAGAGACAGATAATTTAAACAGTTGAATTGTTATTTAAGAAATAACCAAGTAGTTAGAGTTTCCCCACAAAAGTGTCAGGTCCTATGGTTTCACAGGGAACTCATGAAACCTTTAAAGGCCTGATAATCTCAGTGCTACTCAAACTCTTCCTGATCACATAGCTATGAAGGAAAATGTTCAGTTTTTTCTATGAATCAAGTGTAATGTTGATTCCAAAAGCTAACAAAGATGTCACAATAAATAAAGCTATAGATATGTCTCATGTATAAATATTGATACAAAAGTCCTAAATAAATTATTAGATGTAAAAAACAGTATCACATGAGTAAATATGATTGTTTCAGAAATGCTAGGGTGATTCAACATGAGGATTTTGACTGCTACAGTACATTCCATTAAGAGGTTAAGTAGAAAAGTAGGTGCAGAAGAGTCATTTGGCCAAACTCAATCCTGATTCATGTTTAAAGCAGTTCATCAAATTTAAGTTAATTGATTCTTCTTTAACATGATTTTATATATGATGTGTCTATATATATATATATATTATAACTTAAAATTTTTGATCACTTGTTTTTTCATGCAACTAAAATCGTTTGTTTTTCAGGAACTAGTTGTGTCCAACCCTTTTGTGACCCCATTTACTGTAGCCTGCCTGGATTCTCTGTCCATGGCATTTCCCAAGCAAGAATACTAGAGTGGGTTGTCATTTCCTTCTCCAGAGTATCTTACTGACCCAGGGATCCAACCCAAGTCTCCTACATTGGCAGGCAGATTCTTTGCCATTGAGCCACCTGGGCTCTGATAGCTCAGATGGTGAACCACCTGGGACCTAATAGCTCAGCTGGTAAAGAATCTGCCAGCAATGCAGGAGACCCCGGTTCAATCCCTGGATTGGGAAGATCCCCTGGAGAAGGGAAAGGCTACCCACTCCAGTATTCTGGCCTGCAGAATTCCATGGACTATATAGTCCATGTGTTTGGAAAGAGTTGGACATGATTGAGTGACTTTCACTTTTCACAGCTGGAAAACCCAGCAACTAAAGCAGTTGATTATGAAATTTATTTGGATGAAGAAAAAAAAAAAATTAGCCTGGGCAATGAAGCAAAAAAAAAAAAAAGAGAAGAGTAAGATTAGCTTTCAGTTCAGTTCAGTCGCTCAGTCGTGTCTGACTCTTTGCGACCCCATGAACTGCAGCATGTCAGGCCTCCTTGTCCATCACCAACACCTGGAGTTCACTCAAACTCATGTCCATCAAGTTAGTGATGCCATTCAGCCATCTCATGCTCTGTTGTCCCCTTCTCCTCCTGCCTCCAGTCTCTCCCAGCATCAGGGTCTTTTCCAGTGAGTCAACTCTTCACATGACCTGGCCAAAGTATTGGAGTTTCAGCTTTAGCATCATTCCTTCCAAAGAACACCCAGGACTAATTTCCTTTAGAATGGACTGGTTGGATCTCCTTGCAGTCCAAGGGACTCTCAAGAGTCTTCTCCAACACCACAGTTCAAAAGGATCAATTCTTCAGTGCTCAGCTTTCTTTATAGTCCAACTCTTACATCCATACATGACCACTGGAAAAACCATAGCCTTGACTAGATGGACTTTTGTTGACAAAGTAATATCTGTGCTTTTCAATATGCCATCTAGGTTGGTCATAACTTTCCTTCCAAGGAGTAAGTGTCTTTTAATTTCATGGCTGCAATCAGCATCTGCAGTGATTTTGGAGCCCCCAAAATAAAGTCTGACACTGTTTCCACTCTTTCCCCATCTATTTCCCATGAAGTGTTGAGACCAGATGCCATGATCTTCGTTTTCTGAATGTTGAGCTCTAAGCCAACATTTTTACTCTCCTCTTTCACTTTCATCAAGAGGCTGTTTAGTTCCTCTTCACTTTCTGCCATAAGTGTTGTGTCATCTGCATATCTGAGGTTATTGGTATTTCTCCCTGCAGTCTTGATTCCAGCTTGTGCTTCTTCCAGCCCAGCATTTCTCATGATGTACTCTGCAGATAGGTTAAATAAGCAGGGTGACAATATATAGCCTTGACGTATTCCTTTTCCTATTTGGAACCAGTTTGTTGTTCCATGTCCAGTTCTAACTGATTGGTTCCTGACCTGCATATAGGTTTCTCAAGAGGCAGGTCAGGTGGTCTGGTATTCCCATCTCTTTCAGAATTTTCCACAGTTTTCTTATTAGTCCACCTTTTTTCCCACTGACGTAAGATGCTGCTTTAGTGATTATAAATATAACATAGTATAACTAAACTGAATATAAATGAGTATAGTATGTTCAGTGTAGTCTATTTCTGAATTTTGTTTGTGTTTCACCGTTCTATGTATTCATGCACCATACTGTTTTAATTAGAGAAATGATAATGTTCTACTATCTGGTAAAGCTTCTGGTCTTCCTTCATTGATGATTTTCCTTTACTGTCAAGGCTACCTTTTCTATTTTCTTCATTCCAATGAACTTTATAATCAACTATATTAGTTGCATTAAAAGAGTGATGACAAAAATGTTTTAAATTTATATTTATGTAAGACATGTTAAAGAAGTATCTAATGTAAATTTTATAAACTGGCTTAAGCATGAATCAATGTTGAATTTTGGCCAATTTGACTCTTCTGCACCTAATTAGTTTTCTTCTTAATCTATAACTAGAATAGGTTGTAAGAATCAATTTTTTCATGTTGGGCCACCCTAGTATTTCTGAAATGATCATACTGTCATGATGTATCTTTTTAGTGTCTAATAATGGCCTCTTCTTCCACCATCAGGATCATGGAATGGCTAAGAATTCAGGGGTTATCAGAGCAAACATGGGTTTTGGAGGTATGGGACTAAGAAACATTTCTAGGCAAACAAAGAGGGGAAGTGTGTCTTTTCTGAGAGTAATAGAAAAATGTGGGAGAAAAACACATTTCCTTGTTTCTTATTTTCTTACTGTTGGAAACAAGTAGTAAATAAAGCTGATATCTATAACTGTCTGCAGCCATTCTTCGCTCTCATAACTGCTGAGACTCAGGAACATTGCGATGAGAAGGCCTGGACTAGAAATGCTCTGTCACTCCAAGGCCCCTGAAGTCAAGGGCACCAAGCACAGTCCCCATCATGTAGCTTCCCTTTACTTACGACCACTGTTCTCTTCACCACTGCTGGAGGTTTATAACTATAACCCCAATCTCTGAGAAGCAGTGTGGGTAAGCAGACCAGGGCTCACAATTCCTGCCAGTGGAAGTGTGGGTATATGTTCTCGTTGTTGCTGTTGTCTTTGTTCTTCAGTCACTCAGTCGTGTCCAACTCTTTGTGACCCCATGGACTGCATCACAGCAGACTTCCCTGTCCTTCACCATCTCTCAGAATTTGCTCAAACTCCCATGCCCATTGAGTCGATGATGCCATCCAACTATCCCATCCTCTGTCATCCCCTCTCCTCCTGCCTTCAGTCTTTCCCAGCATCAGAGTCTTTTCCAGTAAGTCACCACTTCACATCAGGTGGCCAAAATATTGGAGTGTCTGCTTCAGCGCCAGTCCTTTCAGTGAATATTCAGGATTGATTTCCTTGAGGATTGCCTGGTTGAATCTCCTTGATGTCCAAGGGACTCTCAAGAGTCTTCTCCAGCTCCACAGTTCAAAAGCATCAGTTCTTCAGCGCTCAGCCTTCTTTATAGTCCAACTCACATCCATGCATGACTACTGGAAAAACCATAGCTTTGACTATACAGACCTTTGGCCTCAAAGTCTCTGCTTTTTGATACACTGTCTAGGTGCATAGCTTTTCTTCCCAGGAGCAAGTTTTTCTTCCAAGGAGGGGCCTCTGGATGGAGACAAATCCGCTGCCTGCTGTGGTGCCCTCAGCCACTGCAGTCATCCCCATGGAGCACCCTGAGGGCACTCGATGTGAAAGCACCAGATACTGGCCCCAGACAGCTCAGTGTACATCAAAGGAATCATTTCAAAGGTGCAATCATTTCATTGCACCTTTCCTACATAGAAAACTACTAAATTCACTAACTAGAGATATCTGATTTTCTGTAATTTATCATAGTCTTTTGATGTTTCCGACCACCTGGTGTTTGTTGCAAATTCCTACACATAGTGACTCTTCCTTTGTCTCTTGGGAGTGGACTCTCAGAGTTATCCGAGAGGCTGCCTCCTGGGCCAAATTCTCAAATAAAATTAATTCTCAGCTTTTAGGTTACACACTTTTTCAGTCAATTTCTTGTTTAAACTGTTGAACAAGACAGATTCTCCTGAGAATTTGAAAGCTAAACTCTCCTGAGAAAGCCACAGCTCTCCCATCCCTGAGACTTCCGTGGCCCATCCTGGCCAGAGGTGCAGGCAGGGAGTGAAGAGGGACACAAGCTAGTAACCGTGCACCGTGGACCCTGTAAAGCAGGAGGGGAATGTGTGGGTCGGTAAGAGGAGCAAACACAGGCAGAGCACAAGAGAAAGGCGATAGACTAGATCCCTAGAGCTGCTCCAACAGATGAATACAAACCATGGAGCTTGAAAGGAAGACATTTATTGCCTCATAGTTGTAGTTCAAACTCAAGATGGCGGCAGAAGCCTGCTCTCTGAAGGCTCTCAGACCCTTCCTGGCCTCTTCCAGGCTTCTGGGGTTGCTGGCTGTAAGAAAACGCCGCGGGAAGAAAAAGCCACCTCTAGGACCCGTTAGTAAAAAGGCCTTTATTGGGCGGTTGCTCTCGGGCAGAACTCCCAAGGACAGGCAAGCGAGGGAAGCGAGGGAGTCTGCGAGGTGGGGAGGGGTGCGGGAAGGTTTTATAGTGAGGGCTGGCAGACAGGCCAAGTTTTTCCCATGTAAGGCAACAGGTGCGGACCACAGCAGGGGTTGGTTGCCCATGGTCTTTCTGGCATTTCCCGATTGGATCGGGGCTCCAAGGCCGGCCCGGGGGTCGGGTCCGTTCCCTGGTTCCGGTTTGGTCATCAGCCGCCCCTGGTGCTGACCGGATGCCCCCCTTTCTGGCCACGTTTCAGGCAGCTCGCCCTTTCATCCCGGCCTTTTGATATAGGATAAGGGGCGCCGAATCTCTCTGGCTACTTCCTGCTGAACGGGGCGACGTGGGGAAAGGGTGGTCGGGATGTTTTGGGCTGGCTCTTAGATTTGGTGGAGATCTCTCGGAGTGGACCCTGAGTACTGTTGTCGCAGCACCATCAGCTGAACCGCGTTGGGCCTTTGTCCCAGCTGGCACATGTTTAGGGTCACGTTTGACAAGTAGCTGAGGATATAAGGCTCAAAAAGAAGAAGGGTTAGCACTACAAGGACAAATATGAAAATGGGCTTCCACCAACTGAACTTGAACCAGGAAGTAATCTCATCTAGAAGAGAGGGGAGCTGTCACCCAACCGGGAGATACTGTCTCTTACCTCAGTCAAAGTGTTAGAGACATTTTGGGAGAGATCTGGGATATATACACAGCACCCTGTCTTGATAATAGCGCAGGTCCCTCCCTGGGCAGCTGTGAGAATGTCGAGGGCCATTCTGTTTTGTAGTCGACCTGGGTCACCACTAACAAGGAAATACAGTCCCTCCTGCTCTGGCTGCTTGCTGCCCAGGGCCCCATGGACGCTGGGGCCTCAGGGTGGGCTGGGGACTGGCCAGCTCTGGGTGAGTCAAGGGGCACTCATGGGCCACTATGAGGGCGTGACTGCCTGCACACACCCAGCCCTTGGCCTGGTCCCACCTCTGTCCCTGTCAACACATCCTTGAACCCCGCATCCAATCCATGCACCCTCATCCCTGCCTCTCGGGCGCCATGGACCCCCTTCTGTCACCTGTTTCTTCTATTACTTTCCTGTCACACCAGCGCTGGCTGCCTTCCACCACGCCCGCGCTTACTGTCCCTGAAGGCCACCCTCTGTGGCCACGGCCCCTTGGGCTTTTTCCGTACCCCCTGAGGTCCTCCACTCACCCCTGCAAGCTTGGCCAGTCTCCAACCCTGAGGGAGGACCGTCCAGGTGAGCTGAGTGGTCAATTGGGTGTCAGGATCTGTCCAGGTGAAAGCGAAGAGAAACTGGCAATCGGAATGAAGTGGAATAGTAAAGAAGGCATCTTTGAGGTCAATGACAGTGAAATGAGAAGTTTGAGGAGGAATTGAGGAAAGAAGAGTGTAAGGGTTAGGGACCAGCGGGTGTGCAGGATGAATCTAACTGACAAGACAGAGGTTGTGTCTGGAGAGGACATGAAGGTCGGCCGTCAATTCCCATAACCGAAATCTGAGAAGGATGTAAAATGCCCCCAAAGGAAGGAAGAACCGAATAGGTAGCCCCCGTATCAACCAGGAAGTTGATAAACTTACCCGCTACCTGGAGCGTTACCCTGGGCTCGGCTTGGGTGATCAGAGTCCCTGAGTCTGGGCGGCATCAGTCTTTGTCGAAGCTCAGCAGCTCCAAAGCCGGAGTAGGGCAGGAAGTCTCCCTAGGGCGCTCTGGTCCCTGGCCCCTAGAGGCCGGGGCCCGAGAGGCCTGGGGACAGTCGCTGGCCCAATGTCTTCGTTGCTTGTACAACGGACACACGGCTTGGATGGAGGGCGCGGGTTAGGGCATGCTTTGGCCCAGTGTCCTTTTGGCCGCACTTGAAGCAGGCCCCCCGGAGGGGGTTTTGGGACCCCGAACCCGCAGCCGGCCGCAGGGCCGCCACCAAGGCTTGGGTTTGCTGGTTAAAGAGACTTGCTTGCTGGTTGAGGAGGCTAGCCTGAAATTCGGCCTTTGTTTAAGCCTTGCCTTTTGGCTGGCCTCAGCTGCTTTTTCCCGGGCATTGTAAACTTTGAAGGCCATTTTTACCAGATTTCGGATAGGGGTTTGAGGACCATCTTCGGCCTTGGCCAGCTTTTTCTGGATATCAGGAGCTGACTGAGAGATAAAACGACTGGCCAAGGTGGCTGCCCCTACAGGGGACTCAGGGGACAGCCTAGTGTATTGAATAAGGGCCTCAGTAAGCCGATTGAGGAACATAGCTGGATTTTTATCAGGCCCCTGAGTTACCTCATCTAATTTAAGGAAATTTACAACTTCATGAGAGGACACCTCTATCTCATCAAGAAGGCACTCTATCATATAGCCTATTCGCTGCTGGCCACCACCCCCCCTCCTGATAATTCCAGTCAGGGTCAACGTCAGGGACCGCCTGAGCCTCCGGGGGTGTTTGGGAGAGGGATTGGCAATGTGCCTCTGATCAGCCTGCGCTTTGGCTGCCGTCCAGATGGCCTGCCTCTCTTCTGGGGGTGGTGGAGGATCTCAGAATAACAGATGTCTTGCCAGGTTAAAGCATAGGCACGGGTCAGGCCCGTGAACTGTTTGATATAGTGAGTGGGGTTGGAAGAGAAAGATCCCAGCTTGGCCTCAATCTGGGCTAGGTCCTGGAGAGAAAAGGGGACATGGACCTGGGCTAGGCCCTCAGCTCCAGCTACCTGCCGCAAGGGAAAGAGCGAGGCTGGGACAGAAGAAGGGGAGGGGGTAGAAGAAGGAGGTTTTTGCAGACTGCTGTGAGAGCGAGTGTGGGAGCTAACCAGAGAAGGCGGAGGGGAGGGGGGGCCGCCGACGGAGGGAAGAGGGGGATACAAGATAGGGTTTAGGGCCAGCAGATCCAGGGCCGGCGGCAGAGTCTCGGAGGCAGAACGGAGATAGGAGGGGGGAGGGGTGAGGATAGAGAACCAGGGTCGGAGGAGGGGAAAGAATAGGGTTAACTGCCAGCTGGTTGGGGGTCGAGGGCGAGGCTGGGGCCGAGGTGGAAGGGGAGGGAGCCGTGGGAGAGGTATAGGGAGGAGGGAGCCACCAAGTCCTCTGGAGAAACAGAGAAAGCAGAGGACTCAGAGACGGGAGGAGTTGGCTTGGAGCCACGTGGTGCTGGCGGGGGGGCGGCGAGAGCACAACGCCCAAAAGCCTGAACATAAGGGACCTCAGACCATTTTCCCGTTCTCCAGCAGTAATTATCTAAGTCACGGAGGACATCAAAGTCTAATGTCCCTGTGGCTGGCCAGTGAGCCGTTATCTAGAGAATATTGAGGCCAGGCCTGTGAGCAAAAAAAGTAAGCTGTTTGGCGCGGACATGTCTCTTTAGTCTTAAGGTCTGCAAATTAGCCAATAAGCATTCTAAAGGGGTTAAATCTTGGGGTTTGGGTTCGGGTTTGGAGACTGTCGATCCCATAGCGACCACCAACAGCGTAGGCAGACCCCGGTATCCAAACGTCTTTGGACACGCTGGGGGGAAGCCGGAATGGGTCCAGGCAGCCGATCAGGACGTCTCCTTCACGGTCTGCGGGACCGGAATGGGCCGAAGCCGGAATGGGTCCAGGCAGCCGGTCAGGACGTCTCCTTCACGGTCTGCGGGACCGGAATGGGCCGGCCGAATGGGCCGAAGCCGGAATAGGTCGATCAGCTGATCAGGACGTCTCCTTCACGAACTGATGACCGGAAGGGCCCAGTAAGTGCGCACCCGTTACAGGGCCCTAGGAAGTGGTCGCCAGGGAGTACAGACCTCAAAGCCGAGGGACTTACCCCGTTTCCTGCCGTCCGGGAGGTTGGTCAGCCGCCTGGGTCTGGGGCTACCGCGGCGGTGGAGCTCGAGGGAGCCTCAACGGCAGGCGCCGGAGGCTCTGCCTCGAGCCCCACGTTGGGCGCCAGATGTAAGAAAACGCCGCGGGAAGAAAAAGCCACCTCTAGGACCCGTTAGTAAAAGGCCTTTATTGGGCGGTTGCTCTCGGGCAGAACTCCCAAGGACAGGCAAGCGAGGGAAGCGAGGGAGTCTGCGAGGTGGGGAGGGGGTGCGGGAAGGTTTTATAGTGAGGGCTGGCAGACAGGCCAAGTTTTTCCCATGTAAGGCAACAGGTGCGGACCACAGCAGGGGTTGGTTGCCCATGGTCTTTCTGGCATTTCCCGATTGGATCGGGGCTCCAAGGCCGGCCCGGGGGTCGGGTCCGTTCCCCTGGTTCCGGTTTGGTCATCAGCCGCCCCCTGGTGCTGACCGGATGCCCCCCCTTTCTGGCCACGTTTCAGGCAGCTCGCCCTTTCACTGGCAATCCTCAGTTTCTAGAGATATCACTGCAACCTCTTTCCTCTTGCATTTCACTATAAGCAGAAGGATGAACCAGGCTGCACCTTCCACACTTTGCTTGGAAATCTCTTCAGCTAAATGGTCAGGTTCATCACTTACTGGGGTCGCAAAGAGTCGGACATGACTGAGTGACCGAACTGAACTGAAAAGGCAATATTGAAATAATGATATAGAAAAAGATAAAACTGCATCCATTTCCTGATGCCATTCAAATTCAAATAAATTAGAAATTTAAATGTAAAAAAATTAATCCATATAAATATCAGAAGAAGCATAGTTAAATCTTTGTAATGTGGGGATGGCAGAAAATATGTCCAAGATTTGAGAAAGAGTAAGGAAATCGAATATCAATTTGATTACATAAAAATCAAGAAGATAATGTGATGCAAAAATAACGCACAATATATAAAGTACACACAAATCAAACCTGTGTTATTCAAGAGATAATTGTGTCTCACTCCCCAAACAACCTGCAAGGAAGCTAGTTTTATTACCAGAATTGTTTAAATGAAGAAACTGATGTGGCTTAAGAGTTCTGAGGCACTCGCCCACAATCATGGTGCCAATTGGTACTGAGCAGAGAGAGATCCAATTCAAAGTCTGTCTGACTACCATGGTCACTCTTAACCACTGCATACTCCAGCTTCTTCTAGGTTCCTTCTCTGTTTCATCATTTCATAGATTACATCAGATCAGAGTAGATCAGGGGAAATAGTTCACTCTCTTTCCCAAATGGTGAACAGGTAGCAGGTCTGTAATTAGAGAAGGCAAGGGGAGGGTTTCACAAATGTTTCTTTAGAATAGCTAACCCTGTCCATGGAGCATCTGCTCCTCAACTTATCTGTCATCCTACTAGGGGCACAACTTCTCTCTGTTAGGTACTGAAAAGAATTCAAACTGAGGTCTAGGTTTCCTCTGCCATAAGTAACCTGGGTAATCCATTGACTCATGAATTCACCAAGGTCTCATGGAGTCACAGTGTTCTCAGGGATTCTATTTCTGTAAAATCGACAAGGACTTAATGTAAAGCATGTTGCATATTGAACTCTACTCAATACTCTACTGCTGCTACATTGCTTCAGTCGTGTCCGACTCTGTGCGCCCCCATAGATGGCAGCCCACCAGGCTCCGCCATCCCTGGGATTCTCCAGGCAAGAATACTGGAGAGGACTGCCATTTCCTTCTCCACTCAATACTCTGAAAGAACCTATATGGTGAAGAATCTGAAAAGAATGGGTATATGTATAACTAAGTCACTGACCTGTACACCAGAAACTAATACATTAAAAATACATGGTACTGCAATATAAAATTTAACAAGGAATTTAGACTGAATGGCCTAAATTGCCTTGTAGTCCTAAAGACCTGCCTTGAAGACACTAAGAGAAATCTCTGGGTTATCAAATGGTACTCAACGTTTGTCCCAACAGCAACTGGACAGAAGGTGCCTGCATGTATTCTGAGTGGTGTTTGACTCTTTGTGATCCCATGGACTACAGCCTGTGAGGCTCCACTGTCCATGGGACTTCCCAGGCAAGAATAACTGCAGTGGGCTGCCACTTCCCCATCCAGGGGATCTTCCCTGCCCAGGGACTGAACCCGTATCTCCTGCACCTCCTGCACTGCAGGTGGATTCTTTACCACTGAGCCTCTGGGGATTCCTGGAGGAAAGTTGCAGTATTCAGTAAAAGGTTGTCTTGTTAAAATGAGACCCATGGACAATGTGTTAACAGACATCCTTATTCCCCTCCCCACCGCCACCTCCCTCGCTCTGGCGGCATCCTCCTGACTTGTTTGCACAGCACCTGGTCCCTTCTCAGGCCAGAATCCAGGCCCTCCCCAGACTCCCCTACCCTACTGTCCCTGCAGCTCTGTCTCCCTGGGATCTTTTCTCAGCCAGGCTCACCTGATTTAAGGGCTTGATGAGCTGTCTGGTTTCCTCCAGAGAAGCTGTTTGAGCCCTGCTTTTGCTCTAACTGCTGCACCTCTGAGATCTCAGAGCCAGAAAGCAGATTGGGTGGGGCCAGTGAAGAAACTGTTTTAAAGAGACAGAAATGTTGCCCTATAACATGGTGGGTTCTTCAGTTTTGTAAAGTGGAAAGCTTTTTCTTCATGTGCTTGCTATAGCAGCAAAATTTCTTAAATTATATTCATTGTTTGGAGTTATCATGGTGGATCCAAAAGACCCTTGTTAAATGACCTAAATCTTGTCCTGAAAGACAGACTCAGTGTCTGATCATCTCTCCTGGGAGCTGGAAGAGACCACAGGGCCCTTCAGGGAAGAAGGAAGTCAGACACATGGCTTGCTGTATCCTGGGGATACTGCCTGTTCTACTATTGGGTGGAAAGTAGACCATTTAGCTGAAGAGATTTCCTGCAAAGTGTGGAAGGTGCAGCCTGGTTCCTCCTTCTGCTTATAGTGAAATGCAAGAGGAAAGAGGTTGCAGTGATATGTCTAGAAGCTGAGGATTGCCAGCAACCCCAGAAGCCTGGAAGAGGCCAGGAAGGATCTGAGAGCCTTCAGAGAACATGGCTCTGTCAACATTTCGAGTTTGAACTCCCACACTATTATCCAATAAATGTTTCTGCTTTTAGTTTGTAGTAATCTGATAGAGCAGCTCTAGGAATCTGATCGGTTACTTTCTCTTTTCCTCTACCTTTTCTCCCGCCTGCTGTTTGTTTCTCTTACGGACCCACACATCCCCCTCCTGCTTTCCAGGGTCTGACTGGTGTAAGATTACTAGAATGTGCTCCTCCCCATTCCCTACCCACACATCTGGCCAGGATGGGCCATGGAAGCCTCAGTGACTCGAGAAGTTGTGGTTTTCTCAGGAGAGTTCAGCTTTCAGAGTCTCAGGAGAATTTAGCTTTTGTCAACAGTTCATACAGCAAGTCAGTGGGGAAAAGTGCAGAACCTAACAGTTGAAGGCAATGTTTCATTTGATGGACTTCCTGAGGACCTCCGTCCAGAGGCAGCCTCTCAGGTAGCTCTGAGGGAGTGCTCCCAGGAATCAAAGGAAGAGCCAGGACGTGTAGGATTTGGCAACAAAACCAGGTGGTCAGGAACATCAAAAGATTACTGTTAATTAAAGAAAACCAGTTATCTCAACTTAATGAATTTAGTGCTTTTCTGTGTTGTGGATTCAATATCCAGCAAATTTGGAAAACTCAGCAGTGCCACAAGACTGGAAAAGGTCAGTTTTCATTCCAATCCCAAAGAAAGGCAATGCCAAAGAATGCTCAGACTGCCACACAATTGTGCTCATCTCACATGCTAGTAAAGTAATGCTCAAAATTCTCCAAGCCAGGCTTCAACAATACATGAACCATGAACTTCCAAATGGTCAAGCTGGTTTTAGAGAAGGCAGAGGAACCAGAAATCAAATTGCCACCATCCGCTGGATCATGGAAAAAGCAAGAGAGTTCCAGAAAAACATCTATTTCTGGTTTATTGACTATGCCCAAGCTTTTGACTGTGTGAATCACAATAAACTGTGGAAAATTCTGAAAGAGATGGGAATACCAGACCACTTGACCTGCCTCTTGAGAAACCTGTATGCAAGTCAGGAAGCAACAGTTAGAACTGGATATGGAACAGCAGACTGGTTCCAAATAGGAAAAGGAGTATGTCAAGGCTGCATATTGTCACCGTGCTTATTTAACTTATATGCAGCATACATCATGAGAACTGCTGGGCTGGAAGAAGCACAAGCTAGAATCAAGATTGCTGGGAGAAATATCAATAACCTCAGATATGCAGATGACACCACCTTTATGGCAGAAAGTGAGGAAGAACTAAAGAGCCTCTTGCTGAAAGTGAAATAGGAGAGTGGAAAAGTTGGCTTAAAGCTCAACATTCAGAAAACTAAGATCATGGCATCCAGTCTCATCACTTCGTGGCAAATGGATGGGGAAACAGTGGAAACAGTGGCAGACTTTATTTTGGGGGTTCCAAAATCACTGCAGATGGTGACTGCAGCTATGAAATTGAAAGATACTTGCTCCTTGGAAGGAAAGTTATGACCATTCTAGATAGCATATTAAAAAGCAGAGACATTACTTGGTCAACAAAGGTCCATCTCATCAAGGCTATGGTTTTTCCAATAGTCATGTATGCATGTGAGAGTTGGACTATAAAGAGAGCTGAGCACTGAAGAATTTATGCATGTGAGAGTTGGACTATAAAGAGAGCTGAGCACTGAAGAATTGATGCTTTTGAGCTGTGGTGTTGGAAAAGACTCTTGAGAGTCCCTTGGACTGCAAGGAGATCTAACCAGTGCATCCTAAAGGAGATCAGTCCTGAATGTTCATTGGAGGGACTGATGCTGAAGTTGAAACTCCAATACTTTGGCCACCTGATGCGAAGAGCTGACTCATTTGAAAAGACCCTGATGTTGGGAGGGATTGGGGGCAGGAGGAGAAGGGGACAACAGAGGATGAGATGGTTGGATGGCATCACTGAGTCAAAGGACGTGAGTTTGCGTAAACTCCGGGAGTTGGTGATGGACAGGGAGGCCTGTTTGTTGCAATCCATGGGGTTGCAAAGAGTTGGACATGCCTGAGCAACTGAAGTGAACTGAACTGATGGAATGTTAATGGGCTTCCCCAGTGGCTCAGATGGTAATGCCTATAATGCGAGAAACCCAGGTTCTATTCCTTGGTCTGGGAGTTCCCCTTGAGAAGGGAATGGCAACCCACTCCAGTACTATTGCCTGGAAAATCCCATGGACAGAGGAGCCTGGTAGGCTACAGTCCATGGGGTCACAAAGAGTTCGACACAACTGAGTGACTTCACATTCACTATATGTTGAACAATCCTACTTCTGGATATCTATCCAAAGGACAGGAAAACAGAATCTTGATGTGGTATTTGCACTCCCGTCTTCACTGCAGTATTATTCACGTAGCCAAGATACATAAACAACCTAAGGTTCTGTCTGTGGATGAATGGATAAAGGTGATGTAGAGTGTATGCATATATATACGTGTGCTCAGTAGGGTCTGACTCTTTGTGACCCCATGAACTGCAGCCTGCCAGGATCTTCTGTCCATGGAATTTTCCAGACAGGAATACTGGAGTCGGTTCTCATTTCCTCCTCAAGGGAGTCTTTCCGACCCAGGGACTGAACACATGTCTCTTGCAGCTCCTTCAGTGAAGGCAGATTCTTTACCACTGAGCCATCAGGGAAGCCGTGTGTGTGTGTGTGTGTGTGTGTGTATATATATATATAAGTAAGTAAAGCTGCTCAATCGTGTTCGACTCTTTGCACCCCCATGGACTGTAGCCTACCAGGCTCCTCCCTCCATGGGATTCTTCAGGCAAGAGTACTGGAGTGGGTTGCCATTTCCTTTCAGGGGATTTTCCCAACCCAGAGATCAAACCCCGGTCTTCTGCATTCCAGGCAGACGCTTTAGCCTCTGAGCCACCAGGGAAGCCTATATATATATATATATATATATATATATACACACACATAAATGTATATGTATACACACACACACACACACACACACACACACACACACACAGTAGAATATGATTCAGCCACAAGAGAGAAAGACATCTTGCTGTTTACAACAATATGGATGGAACTTGAGGGTATTTCAGTTCAGGTTTGTTCAGTAACACAGTTATGTATGATTCTTTGTGATCCCATGGATTGCAGCATGCCAGGCTTCCCTGCCCATCACAAACTCCTGGAGCTTGTTTAAACTCATGTCCACTGAGTCAGTGATGCCATTCAAACATCTCATCCTCTGTCATCCCCTTCTCCTGCCTTCAGTATTTCCCAGCATCAGGGTCTTTTCCAATGAGTTAGTTCTTCACATCTGGTGGCCAAAGTATTGGAGCTTCAGCTTCAGCATTGGTCCTTCCAATGAATATTCAGGACTGATTTCCTATAGGATGGACTGGTTGGATCTCCTTGCAGTCCAAGGGACTCTCAAGAGTCTCTCCAATGTCACAGTTCAAAAGCATCAATTCATCAGTGCTCAGCCTTCTTTATGGTCCAACTCTCCCATCCATACATGACCACTGAAAAACATAGCTTTGACCAGATGGACCTTTGTTGGCAGAGTAATGTCTGTTTTTTTAATATACTGTCTAGGATGGTCATATCTTTTCTTCCAAGGAGGAACTGTCTTTTAATTTCATGGCTGCAGTCACCATCTGCAGTGATTTTGGAGCTCAAGAAAATGAAGTCTGTCACTGTTTCCATTGTTTCCCCATCTATTTGCCATGAAGTGATGGGACCAGGTGCCATGATCTTCATTTTTTGAATGGTGAGTTTTAAAAGCCAGCTTTTTCACTTTCCTCTTTCACCCTCAACAAGGGGCTCTTTAGTTCCTCTTTACTTTCTGCCATAAGGGTGGTGTCATCTGTATATTTGAGGTTATTGATAGTTCTCCCAGCAATCTTGATTCCAGCTTGTGATTCATCCAGCCCTGCACTTCACAAGATGTACTCTGCATATAAGCCAAATAAGCAGGGTGACAATATACAGCCTTGACATACTCCTTTCCCAATTTGAAACCAGTCCATTGTTCCACATTCAGTTCTAACTGTTGCTCCTTGCTTTTTCAGGAGGCATGTATGGTGGTCTGGTAGTTCCATCTCTTTCAGAATTTTCCGCAGTTGTTTGTGATCCACACAGTCAAGGGCTTTAGTGTCATCAGTGAAGCAGAAGTAGATGTTTTTCTGGAATTCTGTTGTTTTTTCTATGATCCAACGGGTGTTGACAACTTGATCTCTGGTTCCTCTGCCTTTTCTAAATCCAGCTTCAACATGCAGAAGTTCACAGTTCATGCATGGTTGAAGCCTCGCTTGGAGAATTTTCAGCATTGCTTTGCTAGCATGTGGGATGATGCAAATGTGTGCAGTTGAGGGCATTTACTAAGGGAAATAAGTCAGACAGAGAATAACAAATACTATATGGTATCACTTTTTCATGTGGAATTTTAAAAAGTCAAATTCCTTGAAATGGGGAGTAGAATGGTGGTTACTAATGGCTGGGGGAATGGGAGAAATTTGAAGATGTTGGTCAAAGAGTACAAACCTCCAGGGAGAAGATGAGTAGGTACGCACACAGTGATTATAGTGCAGTTTGGCATTACCTACTTGAACATTGCCAAAATAGTAGATCTCACCACGAAAAAGAAATGATAATTATGTGAAGTGATGCAAATATTAGCTAATGTTGTGATGGTAATCATTTTGTAATATATAAGTATATCAAATCAATACCTCATGGATATTAAATGTATATGATGTTACATTCAATTGTATCTCAATAAACCTAGAGGGTGATGTTCCTAGCAGGTAGAACCACTTTTGTGGCATTGTCCACGCTGATGTTCACTCAAAAACTCCTGTCATGGGAAAGGAGACACTCAAGAGGCCATTTTATTTAAAAACGCCTAAAAAGCAAGAGACAACTGGAGATAAGATTGTTGGTCAAAAGTTGGAAATAAAAAGAGATCTCAGGAAACCTAAAATGCTATTCAAGATGCTGGTGTCACAGAAACCTTTGGAAAACTTTACCATAGCCCAGAGCTATGGGATAGGATGTGCTTAGTTGCTCAGTCATGTCCGGACTCTTTGTGACCCCATGGACTGCAGCCCTCCGGGTTCCTCTGTCCATGGGGATTCTCCAGGTAAGAATACTGGAGTAGGTTGCCATGCCCTCCTCCAAGGAACCTCCCCATCCCAAGGACTGAACCCAGGTCTCCTGCATTCCAGGCAGATTCATTACTGACTCTGTTAACCGGGGAAGCTCAAGAAGAGTGGAGTGGGTAGCTTATCTCTTCTCCAGGGTATCTTTCTGGCCCAGGGTATCCTGCACTGCAGGCAGATTCTTTACCAGCTGAGCTACCAGGGGAATCAGCATGGAATAGGATATGCAGTGACAATACTGCATACCCCCCAGTTCACTGGCTAATGTTGCTGTCTCTTTAAGTCATCACCACTGGGCCCTCCCCTCCTTGAGCCTCTTGAGCTCAGAGTGGCACAGAGACTTCCTGGTTGGTGGGGAGGGAACCAGTCACTGCACCCACAGCCAAGGGCAGGCAGCAGATCAAGAGCTTCTTGGATCTAACCTTAGAGCCTGTCACCAGTTCTGCAGGAAAGGTGAGTGTAAGGGAAAGGGAGTCAGTCTGGGAGTAGGACCTGTGGGCAACAGGAAGAGCCCATGTGAAACTGACTAGCGAGCATGTGCATTCTAGTAAGTATGGGGAAAGGGAAGCAAGACCTAGAGACAGTAACTTCACATGTGTAGGTTAGTAAGGATGTTTTGAGTGTCAGATAGAGTTAAGTTCCAGAAGTGGTAAGCATCACTCTCCAGCTCTTGTTGCACATGCTCCTGTTGTTGTTTAGTCATTCAGGCGTGTCTAACTCTTTGCAACCCCTGGACTGTAGCCAACCAGTCTCCTCTGTCCTCCACTATCTCCTGGAATTGCTCAAATTCACGTCCCTTGAATCAGTGATGCTACGTGATGCACATACTCTTGAAAGTGAAAGTGAAGTTACACAGTCATGTCCAACTCTTTGCGACCCCATGGACTGTAGCCCACCAGGCTCTTCTATCCATTAAATTTTCCAGGCAGGAGTACTGGAGTGGGTTGCCATTTCCTTCTCTAGGCACATACTCTTATGTGGGACTAAATTCTCTCTCTTTCTCTGTATGTGTGCATGCTCAGTCACTCATGTTCAACTCTTTATGACCACCTGGACTGTAGCACATCAGGCTCCTCTGTCCATGGAATTTTCCAGGCAAGAATACTGGAATGGGTTGCCATCTCCTACTTCAGGGGATCCTCCTGACCCGGGAATCAAACCCACATCTCTTGTGTCTCCTGCACTGGCAGCAAGATTCTTTACCACTGAGCCACCTGGGAAGCCCCCTCTCCTTCCCTAGTCCTCTAGTAAATAAGAAAGGCGATTGCTAGAACTACTGCAGACACCAAAACACATTTTCAAAGTCAACAGACACTCCCCAAAAGCCTGTTCAGCAAAGGCAAAGGTACTCCTGGGGACTTATAAGGAAAGCTAACCTCAGAACAAGTTATAAAGTGAAAATTCTGTAAATTCTCCTAAAACTTCCACTCTCCTTAGCACTATCCACAATAGTGCAGGAAACAACTAAGGTTATGAACTTGGTCCTCACCCCTTGCCCTACAGGGACTCTTGAAAATCGTCTCCCCAAGTCAAGCTGGGCTTTGTGGGCAGCTGTACCATGTTAATTTTCTCATCACAACTGTGTACTGAAGGGGTGGGACTAGGATAACTGATTCAAAAACTCAAGTCATGGGCTGAATCCCCAGGGATGGAGGAGCCTCGTGGGCTGCCATCTATGGCATCACACAGAGTCAGACACAACTGAAGTGACTTA
Source organism: Nanger dama (assembly GCA_917880005.1). Classification (NCBI taxonomy): domain Eukaryota; kingdom Metazoa; phylum Chordata; class Mammalia; order Artiodactyla; family Bovidae; genus Nanger; species Nanger dama. The sequence goes on along the minus strand of CAKJTW010000341.1, from coordinate 51,289 downwards.
GCAACAGCAGAAGCAGCTCTGACTTTCAATATCTTCACCACCCAGCTAATCATGATGGTGTGATCACTCACCTAAAGCCAGACATCCTGGAATGTGAAGTCAAGTGGGCCTTAGGAAGCATCACTATGAACAAAACTAGTGGAGGTGATAGAATTCCAACTGAGCTATTTAAAATTCTAAAAAATGATGCTGTGAAAGTGCTGCACTCAATATGCCAGCAAATTTGGAAAACTCAGCAGTGGCTACAGGACTAGAAAAATATCAGTATTCCTTTCATTCCAAAGAAGGGCAATGTCAAAGGATGTTCAAATTATTGCACAATTGCACTCATCTCACATGCTAGTAAAGTAATGTTCAAAATTCTCCACGCCATGCTTCAACAGTACATGAACCGTGACCTTCAAGATGTTCAAGCTGGATTTAGAAAAAGCAGAGGAACCAGAGATCAAATTGCCTACATCCATCAGGTCATGGGAAAAGCAAGAGAACTCCAGACAACATCTACTTCTGCTTTGCTGATTATGCCAGAGCCTTTGACTGTGTAGATCACAACAAACCATGGAAAATTCTTCAAGAGATGAGAATACCAGATCACCTTACCTTACCTGCCTCCTGAGAAATCTGTATGCCGGTCAAGAAGCAACAGTTAGAACTGGATGTGGAACAACAGATTGGCTCCAAATTGGAAAAGGAGTACATTGAGGCTGTATATTGTCACCCTGCTTATTCAACTTATACACACAATACATCAAACAAAATGCTGGGCTGGATGAAGCACAAGCTGGAATCAAGATTGCCGGGAGAAATATCAATAACCTCAGATATGCAGATGACTCCACCATTATGGCAGAAAGTGAAGAGGAACTAAAAAGCCCCTCAGTGAGAGTGAAAGAGGAAGTGAAAAAGCTGGCTTAAAACTCAACATTCAGAAAACTAAGATCATGGCTTCCAGGCCCATCACTCCATGGCAAATAGATGGAGAAACAACAGAAACAGTGAGAGACTTTCTTTTCGTGGTTTCCAAAATCACTGCAGATGGTGACTGCAGCCATTAAATTAAAAGATGCTTGCTCCTTGGAAGAAAAGCTATGACCAACCTAGATAGTATATTAAAAAGCAGAGACACTACATTGCCAACAAAGGTCTGTCTAGTCAAAGGTATGGTTTTTACAGTAGTCATGTATGGATGTGAGAGTTGGACCATAAAGAAGGCTGAGCATCAAACAATTGATATGTTTGAACTGTGGTGTTGGAGAAGACTCTGAAGAGCCCTTAGACTGCCAGGAGATCAAACCAGTCCATCCTAAGAGGAAATCAGTCTTGAATATTTATTGGAAGGGCTGATGCTGAAGCTGAAACTCCAACACTTTGGCCACCTGATGTGAAGAACTGACTAACTGGAAAAGATCCTGATGCGGGGAAAGACTGAAGGCTAAAGGAGAAGGGGATGACAGAAGGTAAGATATTTGGATGGCATCACCAACTCTTGGACATGAGTCTGAGCAAGCTCCGGGACCTGGTGAAGGACAGGGAAGCCTGGCGTGCTGCCATCCTTGGGGTGGCAGAGAGTTAGACACAACTGAACGACTGAAATGAAAGAAAAGAGCTGTCAACCCAGAATCTATAACCAGGGAAAACATCCTTCAATAATGAGAGGACAATTAGTGCATTCTCAAGTAAAGGAACATTAACCAAGGGAATTTGCAACCAGCAGATATAACTACAAGAATGACCAACGGGACATTCTGAAGCAGAAGGAAAAAGTAAAAGAAGACTTGGAGTACCAAGAAGGAAGAAAGTAGGAAAAAAAAAAAAAAAAGGGTAAGTAAAGTAGACTTTCCTTTTCCTCTTGAGTTTTCTAAATTATGTTTAATGGTTAAAGAAAATATTATAACACTGACGGATGTGGTTCTAAATTTATGTAGAGGAAGGGAATTTTAGAGAATTGCATTGTAAACAGGGAAGTTAAAGGAGTGGAGGAGAGTAAAGTTTGTATACTTCTCTCCAGCTGGTAAAATAATAATATAGGTGGACTGTGATACGTTAAATACATATATCACAATACCAGAACTGCCATTTAAAAAGTTATGCTGTATGTGTGCTAAGTTGCTTCAGTTGTGTCCAATTCTTTGCAACCCTATGGACTGTAGGACCGCCAGGCTCCTTTGTCCCTGGGATTTCCCAGACAAGAATATTGTAGTGGGTTGCCACTCCCTTCTCCAGGGGACCTTCCCAACCCAGGATTCAAACTTGATTTTCCTGAATTGGCAGGTGTGGGTTCTTCACCACTGAGCCACCAAGGAAGCCCACAAGTCAGAACAGCAACCTGAAAATGGTGAGCTAGCCCAGAGGAGCGCAACGGGATAACAGAGGAAAGAAAACAGAGAAAGCAGAGAGAATAGCAAAATAAGATGTCAGACTTTTGTCCTAACATCTTGGTAATTATACTAAATGTAAGATATCTGAATATACCAATTCAAAGCAGAGATTGGCAGAGTGTATCAAAACACACTCCAACTATGTACTTCTTACAAGAAAATTGTTTCAAATATGGTAGAAATAGGTTGAAAATAACAGGGTGGGAAAGTTCAATCCTGCAAATATTAATCATACAGAAGAAAGAAGAAATGACTAAATTAACATCAAATAAAATAGACTTTGGACTTCCCAGGTGGTGCTGTAAGACCTCGCGGCCTTTCTCAGGACCTCTCGCTCCAAAGACCACACGGCTCGAATTCGATGCAATAAGCAAGAGGATTTATTAAGCCGGCACACCGGGGTTCAGTCTCCTCGGGAGGAGTGAACCCCCAGCGTCAGTAGTGAGGGGTTTTTATACAAAAAATCACAGGCAGGTGGGAATGAGGCAGGTTATGGGATACAATGAAACAGGGGCCATAGGTGCGGGGGATACACTTAATTGGTGGGAAAATCTACAGAAGCAACAGAGAAGCTATTTTCCGGGAGGCTACGGCCTTGCCTCCCGATAAGGAGGCTATTTTCCGGGAGGCTCGCCTTGCCTCCCGAGCTTAAATTTTTAATCTAGTTCTTCAGTGCTAGTAGTAAAGAACCTGCTTGCCAATGCAGCAGACATGAGAGACATGGGTTCAGCCTCTGGGTCAGGAAGATCCCCCAGAGAAGGGCATGGCAACCCACTCTGACATTCTTGCCCGGAGAGTCCCAGGGGCAGAGGAGCCTGGTGGGTTACAGTCCATAGGGTTGCAAAGAGCTGGACATGACTGAAGTGACTTAGCATGCACGCACACAAAATAGACTTTAGAACATAGAAAATCACAATTAATAGATACAGAGAGACATTATATAGTGATAAAAGGTCAATCCACCAAGAAGACAAAGCAATCCTAAATAAGTATTCCCAAAAATAGAGATGTAAAATTTGTGAAGCAAAAACTGACAGAACTGAAAGAAGAAATAGACAAATACAGAATTACATTTAGAGACTTCCCACTCCTCTCTCTCCACAATTGATAGAATAACTACAGTGAAAATGAGCAAGGATGTATAAGAGTTCAGTGACACCATCAAGCAACAGGATCAAACTGATATTTAGAGAACATTCTACCACACTTGTTTCAAGTGCACATGGAAAGTGCACCAAGATAGACCATATCCTGGGCTATAAAACAAACGTCAACAAACTTAAACCATTCTTACTCTCTGCCCACAGTGTTATCAGGCTAGAAACCAATAACAGAAAGACAACATAAATGCTTCAGCATCCTATCAGCAGCATTATGATTCCCTAAAGGATCATCGGGGACCCAAGAGCTGGCTCACTGGAAAAGACCCTGATGCTGGGCGAGACTGAGGGCAGGAGAAGAAGGAGAGGACAGAAGATGAGGGAGTTGGATGGTATCACTGACTCAGTGGACATGAGTCTGAGCAGCTCCAGGCATTGGTGAAGGACAGGGAGGCCTGACATGCCGCAGTCCATGGGGTCTCAAAGGTCACACACAACCGAGCAACTGAACAACAGAAGGATCATCACAACTGAGAAGAGGGCTTGTGGTGGCCCTCCAAGTCAAACTCTTAAGTTTCCCTTAAACTCCAAGGGACTTTTCTGGCCTTGGAAAACGCTCATGTCACTTTGGTGAAGGGTGGAAAAGTAAGAGATAAATGATCATTCCCCCTTTTTCCTACCAATTGCTGAAGCTAATCTCCTTTGTTGTTGAAAAAAGAGAGGATAAGATTTTCTCCACTCTACATCTATCCCTTAATTTCACCACTCACCCACTCCTTTTCCACTTTGAGTGCACGTAGATGACTTTGGTCAAGAATGAGCCAATTCAGTCTCTACTTACAAGCCTCTGCCCACCTTTCACAGCATAGCTAACCCTGTAGGCATCACTGGTTGTCATTAATGTTGGTGAAAATTCTGAGGGCGGCTGCCTGGTCAGCAGGGCACATCTAGGGCCATGTCAAGAATCAGCCTTAGAGAACACTGAAAGCACCACGGGTCCCATCTCTGAAGCACCACGAGCAGCATCCACCTCCATCTGCCTGGAGTGATTTCAGGGGCTCTGGCTCTATTCTCCAGGCAGAAGAGAGATTACAACCCTTTTAGAAAAAAGGAGGAAACTGAGGCTCAGAAATCTTAGATGGCACACACAAAGCACTCCTCCTCCCCATGCAGGATCTACAGCTACAGTTCAAGTCTTTGAATTCATTCTCCTTCTGTTCCTTCATGCATATTTTCAGCTCCAGTCTATCAACTCAAGGGTAGGTTGTGGGAAATGGGGAAATGAAACCACAAGTCAGAGTTTGATGGGAAGAAATCTGAATTATGAAATACAATTTCTCTTCCCTTGTTTGTGTTCAATTTAAGGGGGGAAAAGGAAATAATAAACATTACTGATAAAGAAGCGGTGAAATCACCAACTCTGTGGATTTGCCTGTTTCTCCATTTATTTCTGTCAGCTTTTACTTCTTGAATTTTGAAGTTCTCTCAGATTTTTTGAAGCTCAGTTACTTATCAGGAGCATCACACTCAGCATTACGGTGTCTGGTGGATGAACTAACCTGTTTACCAAGATAAAGTGTCCTCCTTTAGCCCTGATAAAGAGATAGGATCCTTCACAGCCACTTTGTGTGATATTATAGTTACTATAGGTTTCATATACATAATTGATGCATGATATATCTTTTTCAACTTCGCTACATTAGCCTACATTAACCGTCAACTACCAGATGTTCAAGCTTTCTAAATCAAGCCGAATTTAGAAAAAGCAGAGGCAACAGAGATCAAATGGGAAACATCTGCTGGATTATTGAAAAAGCAAGAGGGTTCCAGAAAAATGTTTGTTTCTGCTTTATTGACTATGACAAAACTTTTGACTGGGTGAATCACAATAAACGTGGAAAATTCTGAAAGAGATGGGAATACCAGACCACTTGACCTGCCTCTTGAGAAACCTATATGCAGGTCAGGAAGCAACAGTTAGAACTGGACATGGAACAACACACTGGTCCCAAATATGAAAAGGAGTACATCAAGGCTGGATATTGCCACCCTGCTTATTTAACTTCTGTGCAGAGTACATCATGAGAAACTCTGGGCTGGAAGAAGCACGAGGTGGCATCAAATTTGCCAGGAGAAATATAAATAACCTCAGATATGCAATGACACCACCCTTATGGCAGAAAGTGAAGAAGACTAAAGAGCCTCTTGATGAAAGTGAAAGAGGAGAGTGAAAAAGTTGGCTACAAGCTCAACATTCAGAAAACAAAGATCATGGCATCCAGTCCTGTCAGTCAGTTAGTTCAGTCACTCAGTCGTGTCCGACTGTTTGCGACCCCATGAATCGCAGCACACCAGGCCTCCCTGTCCATCACTAACTTCTGGAGTGCACTCAAACTCATGTCCATCGAGTCAGTTACGCCATCCAGCCATCTCATCCTCTGTCGTCCCCTTCTCCTCCTGCCCCAAATCCCCCTCAGCATCAGGGTCATTTCCAATGAGCCAAAGTATTGGAGTTTCAGATTCAGCATCAGTTCTTCCAGTGAACACCCAAGACTGATCTCCTTTAGGATGGACTGGTTGGATCTCATTGCAGGCCAAGGGACTCTCAAGAGTCTTTGCCAACACCACAGCTCAAAAGCATCTACTCTTTGGCCCTCAGCTTTCTTCACAGTTCAACTCTCACATTCATACATGACAACTGGAAAAACCACAGCCTTGACTAGATGGACATTTGTTGGCAAAGAAATATCTCTGCTTTGCAATATGCTATCTAGGTTGGTCATAACTTTCCTTCCAAGGAGTAAGTGTTTTAATTTCATGACTGCAGTCATCATTTGCAGTGATTTTGGAACTAACAAAAATAAAGTCTGCCAATGTTTCCACTGTTTCCCCATCTGTTTCTCATGAAGTGATGGGACCAGATGCCATGATCTTCATTTTCTGAATGTTGAGCTTGTAGCCAAATTTTCACTCTCCTCTTTCACTTTCATCAAAAGACTTTTTAGTTCCTCTTCACTTTCCGCCATAAGGTTGGTGTCATCTGCATATCTGAGGTTATTGATATTTCTCCTGGCAGTCTTGATGCCAGCTTGTGCTTCATCCAACCCAGCGTTTCTCATGATGTTCTCTGCATAGAAGTTAAATAAGCAGGGTGACAATGATACAGCCTTGGCATACTCCATTTCCTATTTGGAACTAGTCTGTTGTTCCATGTCCAGTTCAAACTGTTGCTTCTTGACCTGCATATACGTTTCTCAAGAGACAGGTCACGTGGCCTGGCATTCCCTTCTCTTTCAGAATTTTCCACAGTTTATTGTGATCCACACAGTCAAAGCCTTTGGCATAGTCAATAAAGCAGAAATAGATGTTTTTCTGAAACTCTCTTGCTTTTTCCATAATCCAGCGGATGTTGGCAATTTGATCTCTGGTTCCTCTGCCTTTTTTAAACCAGCTTGAACATCTGGAAGTTCGCAGTTAACATATTGCTGAAGCCTGGCTTGGAGAAATTTGAGCATTATTTTGCTAGCGTTTGAGATGAGTGCAACTGTGCAGTAGTTTGAGTATTCCTTGGCACTGCCTTTCTTTGGGATTGGAATGAAAACTGACATTTTCCAGTCCTGTGGCCACTCTTGAGTTTTCCAAATTTGCTGGCATATTGAGTATAGCACTTTCACAGCATCATCTTTCAGGATTTGAAATACCTTACCTAGAATTCCATCACCTCCAATAGCTCTGTTCCTAGTGATGCTTTCTAAGGCCCAACTTGATTCACATTCCCGGATGTCTGGCTCTAGGTGAGTGATCACGCCATCGTGATTCTCTGGGTCATGAAGCTCTTTTTGTACAGTTCTTCCATGTATTCTTGCCACCTCTTCTTAATATCTTCTGCTTCTGTTAGGTCCAGACCATTTCTGTCCTTTATCTAATCCATCTTTGCATTAAATGTCCCCTTGGTATCTCTAATTTTCCTGAAGAGATCTCTAGTCTTTCCCATTCTATTGTTTTCCTCTGTTTCTTTGCACTGATCACTGAGGAAGATTTTCTTATCTCTCCTTGCTATTCTTTGGAACTCTGCATTCAAATGCTTATATTTTCCTTTTCTCCTTTGCTTTTTGCTTCTGTTCTTTTCACAGCTATTTGTAAGGCCTCCTCAGATAGCCATTTTGCTTTTTTTGCATTTCTTTTCCATGGGGATTGGTCTTGATCCCTGTCTCCTGTACAATGTCACAAACCTGCATCCTAGTTCATCAGGCACTCTGTCAGGTCTAGGCCCTTAAATCTATTTCTCACTTTCACTGTATAATCATAAGGGATTTGATTTAGATCATATCTGAATGGTCTAGTGGTTTTCCCCATTTTCTTCAATTTAAGTCTGAATTTGGCAATAAGGAGTTCATGATCTGAGCCACAGTCAGCTCTTGGTCTTGTTTTTGCTGACTGTATAGAGCTTCTCCATCTTTGGCTGCAAAGAATATAATCAATCTGATTTTGGTGTTGACCATCTGGTGATGTCCATGTGTAGAGTCTTCTCTTGTGTTGTTGAAAGAGGGTGTTTGCTATGACCAGTGCATTCTCATGGCAAAATTCTATTAGTCTTTGCCCTGTTTCATTCTGTACTTCAAGGCCAAATTTGCCTGTTATTCCAGGTGTTTCTTGACTCCTTACTTTTGCATCCCAGTCCCCTATAATGAAAAGGACATCTTTTTGGGGTGTTGGTGCTTAAAGGTCTTGTAGATGTTCATGGAACCATTCAACTTCAGCTTCTTCAGCATTACTGGTCAGGGCATAGGCTTGGATTACTGTGATATTGAATGGTTTGTGTTGGAAATGAACAGAGTTATTCTGTCATTTTTGAGATTTCATCCAAGTACTGCATTTCAGACTCTTTCATTGACTATGATGACCACTTCATTTCTTTTAAGGAATTCCTGCCCACAGTAGTAGATATAATGGTCATCTGAGTTAAATTCACCCAATCCAGTCCATTTTAGTTCACTGATTTCCAGAATGTGACCTTCGCTCTTGCCATCTCCTGTTTGACCACTTCCAATTTGCCTTGATTCACGGCCTGACATTCACGGTTCCTATGCAATATTGCTCTTTACAGCTTTGGATCTTGCTTCTATCACCAGTCACATCCACAGCTGGGTACTGTTTTTGCTTTGGCTCCATCCCTTCCTTCTTTCTGGAGCTATTTCTCTACTGATCTCCAGTAGCATATTGGGCACCTACCGACCTAGGGGGTTTCCCTTTCCGTATCCTATCATTTTGCCTTTTCATACTGTTCATGGGGTTCTCAAGGCAAGAATATTGAAGTGGTCTGCCATTCCCTTTTCCAGTGGACCACATTCTTTCAGACCTCGCCACCATGACCTGTCCATCTTGGGTGGCCCCACAGGGCATGGCTTGGTTTCATTGAGTTAGTCGTCCATGTGATCAGATTGGTTAGTAGTTTCCAGTCCCATCACTTCATGGCAAATAGATGGAGAAAAAGTGGAAACAGTGGCAGAATTTATTCTTTTGGGCTCCAAATTCACTGAAGATGGTGATTGTGGTCATGAAATAAAAAGACGCTTACTCTTTGGAAGAAAAGTTATGACCAACCTAGAAAGCATAATAAAAACCAGAGCCATTAACACCACCCTTATGGCAGAAAGTGAAGAAGAACTAAAGAGCCTCTTGATGAAAGTGAAAGAGGAGAGTGAAAAACTTGGCTTAAAGTTCAACATTCAGATAACGGAGATCATGGCATCTGGTCCCATCACTTCATGGGAAATAGATGGAAAAAAAATGGAAACAGTGTCAGACTTTATTTTTTGGCCTCCAAAATCACTGCAGATGGTGACTGCAGCCATGAAATTAAAAGATGCTTACTCCTTGGAAGAAAAGTTACCACCAACCTAGATAGCATAGTGAAAAGCAGAGACATTACTTTGCCAACAAAGGTTCATCTAGTCAGGACTATGGTGTTTCCAGTAGTCATGTATGAATGTGAAAATTGGACTATAAAGAAAGCTGAGTGCCAAAGAATTGATGCTTTTGAACTGTGGTGTTGGAGAAGACTCTTGAGAGTCCCTTGGACTGCAAGAAGATCCAATTAGTCCATCCCAAAGGAAATCAGTCTTGAATGTTCATTGAAAGGACTGATGTTGAAGCTGAAACTCCAATACGTTGGCCACCTGATGCAACGAGCTGACTTACTGGGAAAGACCCTGATGCTGGGAAATATTGAAGGCAGGAAGAGAAAGGGACGATTGAGAATGAGATGGTTGGAAGGCATCACCGACACAATGGGCATGAGTTTGAGGAAACTCCAGGAGTGGGTGATGGACAGGGAGGCTTGGAGTGCTGCAGTCCACGGGGGCCCAAAGATTCAGACACGACTGAGCGATTGAACTGAACTGAACTGAACGTTAGCCTCTCTGTTCTTTATATTCAGCCTGGGATTTCCTTTAGACAGCATGAAGGTTGGCCTTGCTTTTTATTCCATCTGTCTTATACTCGAGTAATCTAGATCATTTACATCTAATACGATTACTTCTATGGCTGTGTTTGGGCTCCCCTGGTGGCTCAGAGGTTAAAGCGTCTGCCTGCAATGCAGGAGACCTGGGTTTGATCTCTGGGTCGGGAAGATCCCCTGGAGAAGGAAATGGCAACCCACTCTGGGATTCTTGCCTGGAGAATCCCATGGGCAGAGGAGCTAGTGGGCTACAGTCTATGGGGTGGCAAAGAGTCGGACACGACTGAGCAACTTCACTTTCACTTTCACTTTCATGGCTGTGTTTGGGGCTTCCCTGATGGCTCAGTGGGTAAAGAATCTGCCTGCCAATGCAGGACACATGGGTTTCATTCCTGGGTTGGGAAGATCCCCTGGAGAAGGAAATGGCAACACAGTGCAGTGTTCTTGCCTGGAGAATCTCTTGCATAGAGGAGCCTAGTGGGCTACAGTCCATGGGGTCACAGAAACGTTGGACACAACTTAGCGACTAAACAACAGCAACAACAGTTGTGTTTAAAGTCATTGTCTTGCTGTTTGTTTCTGTTTGTCCCATCTAATTTCTTCCTTTTCTCCCCCTCCCCTTTTCTCTACTTTTTTTCTGGGTAATTTTTAAATTTTTATTTCTACTATTGCTTTATTTAGCTATACCTCACTTTCTTATTTTATTGGTTGTTCCACAATTGCAATATGCACCTTTAACTGATCACATCCTACCTTCAGAGAATAGTATAAAACTTCACACTGCAAGTTTTTTTAAATTAATTTTTATTGGAACATAGTTGCTTTGCAATATTATGTTAGTTGCTGTTGTGTGGGTGTACATGCTAAGTCGCTTCAGTCATGTTCAACTCTTTGCAGCCCTATAGACTGTAGCCTGCCACTCTGCTCTGTTTGTGGGATTCTCCAGGCAAGAATACTGGAATGGGTTGCTATGCCCTCCTCCAGGTGATCCTCTAGACCCAAGAATCGAACCCATGGCTGAACAACCATCGACAGGAGAATACTGAATCCCACCAGAAAAAAGATACCCCACATCCAAGGGCAAAGGAAAACCCCCAGCAAGATGGTAGGAAGGGCAAAATTGTGTTTAGAATCAAATCTGATACCCACCAGAGATGTTTGGAGGGCTCAAACAAAACCTCATGCACACCAGGACCCAGAGACCCCACAGAGACTGAGCCAGACCTCTGTTTGAGTCTCTTGTGGAAGTACAGAACAGCAATGCCCTGTCACAGGGGCAAGGGTTTTGGATACAGCTACCTGCTCACACAGCCTGTAGTATAAGGCCTCTTGGAGGAGATCACCATCAATCCTGCCATAGAGCCACAGAGTAGATGACCCACAAACAGGCAGAACAATTATACCAAAGAAATTCTTATGCTGTTAAGAAAGTTCTAGGGCCCACAACAGATTTCTCAACCTGGGGACCTGGCAAAGGGACTAAGAACTCACAGAGAAGTTGACTTTGGAGGCCAGTAGGATTTGATTACAGAACTTACACAGTACTGGGGAAACAGACTCTTGGAGGGCACAAACAAAACCTTGTGTGCACCAGGATCCAGGAGAAAGGAGCAGTGACTCCACAAGAGACTGACCCAAACTTGCCTGTGAGTGTCCAGGAAAGTCTGGCAGAGGTGTGGGTCTGTGGTGGCCTGCTGCAGGGTCAGGGGCACTGAGTGCATCAGTGTGTGCATGAGACCTTTTGAAGTAGGTCACCATTATCTTCACGACCCCCATCATAGTTTGCTCTCAAGTCAAATACAGGGAGGGAACACAGCCCCACCCATAAACAGAAAATTGGATTAAAGATTTACTGAGCATGGGCCTGCCCATCAGAACAAGACCAAGTTTCCACCCCCAGAGTCAGTCTCCCTCATCAAGAAGCTTCCATAAACCTCTTATCCTTATCCCTCAGAGGGCAGAGAGAATGAAAACCACAATCACAGAAAACTAAATAAACTGTTCACATGGACCACAGTCTTGTCAAACTCAGTGAAACTATGAACCATGCCATGTAAGGCCACTCAAGATAGACACATCATGGTGGATACATGTGACAAAATGTGCTCCACTGGAGAAGGGAATGGCAAACCACTTCCATATTCATGACTTGTGAACCCTATGAACAGTATGAAAAAGCAAAAAGATATGACACTGAAAGATGAATTACCCAAGTCAGGAGACACCCAATATGCTACTGGAGAAGAGTGGAAAAATAATTCCAGAATAAATGAGGAGATGGAGCCAAAGAGAAAACAATGCCCAGTTGTGGATGTGACTAATGGTGGAAGTAAAGTCCAATTTGTAAAGAGCAATATTGCATAGGAACCCGGAATGTTAGGTGTATGAATCCAGGTAAATTAGAAGTGGTCAAATAGGAGATGGTAAGAGTGAATATTGACATTTTAGGAATCAGTGAACTGAAATGGACTGGAATAACTCAGATTACCATTATATCTACTACTGTGGGCAAGAATCTCTTAGAAGTAATAGAGTAGTCCTCATAGTCGACAAAAGAGTCTGAAATGCAGTGCTTGGATGCATTTTCAAAAATGACGGAATGATCTCTGACTGTTTCCAAGGCAAACCATTCAGTATCACAAAATCCAAGTCTATGCCCCAACCACTAATGCTGAAAAAGCTGAAGTTGAACTGTTTTATGAAAACTAACAAGACCTTCTAGAACTAACACACAAAAAGATGTCTTTTTCATCAGAGGGAACTGAAATGCAAAAGTAGGAAGTCAAGAAAAACCTGTAGTAACAGGCAAGTTTAGTCTTGGAGTACAGAATGAAGCAGGGCAAAGGCTAATAGAATTTTGACAAGACAATGCATGGATCATAGCAAACACTATCTTCCAACAACACAAGAGAAGACTCTGCACATGGACATCACCAGATGATCAATATCAAAATCAGTTGGATTATATTTTTTGCAGCCAAACATGGAGAAGCTCTATATAGACAGCAAAAACAAGACATGGAGCTGACTGTGGCTCAGATCATGAACTCCATATTGCAAAATTTTGACATAAATTGAAGAAAGTGGTGAAAACCACAAGACCCTTCATGTATTGCCAGGGTCCAACCCCGGTGGATCCAGGGTAATTCAAAGCGGGGATGGCGTGGTGAGAAAGATATATAGATTTAGAGAGAGATAAGGAAAGAATAATGTAGTAGGAAAATTAGTGACGAAAAGATGCTAAAAATTTTCGTTTATGCTTAAAACTAATAAAACCTCAAGACAAGAGGTTAGCAGCATCTACATTAGGCCACCAGCGCCCCACTTGAATAGCAGAGGGTGCCCCACTTTGGGCTCCCTCTCACGTGGGTCTTAGAAACCAGGGCAAGTAAGTAGACATGGTGAGCCTCCACACCCCAGATTGGAATTCAGCCGGAAAAGGAGAGGGAGGGAGAGGGAAAAAAAGAGAGAGATTTGACATGGAGGAAACCAGTGTTTCCAGTAACTGGCCCCCCTTCTATTGTCCAGAAAGATTTTTTGTACTTTTGGTTGTACATAGAGATCAATGGATAATACAAAATTATGCAGCATCAGCAGCCCTGACTCTTATCAAGACCAGGCTTTCTCTCTGCATACCTAGCTGTATACACAGTTCAGTTCAGTTCAGTCAGTCAGTCGTGTGCGACTGTTTGCAACCCCATGAATTGCCGCACACCAGGCCTCCCTGTTCATCACCATCTCCCAGAGTTCACTCAGACTCATGTCGATTGAGTCAGTGATGCCACCCAGCCATCTCATCCTCAGTCGTTCCCTTCTCCTACTGCCCCCAATCTCTCCCAGCATCAGAGTCTTTTCCAATGAGTCAGCTCTTTGCATGAGGTGGCCAAAGTACTGGAGTTTCAGCTTTAGCATCATTCCTTCCAAAGAAATCCCAGGGCTGATCTCCTTCAGAATGGACTGGTTGGATCTCCTTGCAGTCCAAGGGACTCTCAAGAGTCTTTTCCAACACCACAGTTCAAAAGCATCAATTCTTCAGCGCTCAGCCTTGTTCACAGTCCAACTCTCACATCCATACATGACCACAGGAAAAACCATAGCCTTGACTAGATGGACCTTAGTTGGCAAAGTAATGTCTCTGCTTTTGAATATGCTGTCTAGGTTGGTCATAACTTTTCTTCCAAGGAGTGAGCGTCTTTTAATTTCATGGCTGCAGTCACCATCTGCAGTGATATTGGAGCCCCCCAAAAAAGTCTGACACTGTTTCCACTGTTTCCCCATCTGTTTCCCATGAAGTGATGGGACCAGATGCCATGATCTTCGTTTTCTGAATGTTGAGCTTTAAGTCAACTTTTTCAATCTCCTCTTTCACTTTCATCAAAAGGCTTTTTAGTTCCTCTTCACTTTCTGCCATAAGGGTGGTGTCATCTGCATATCAGAGGTTATTGATATTTCTCCTGGCAATATTGATTCCAGCTTGTGTTTCTTCCAGTCCAGTGTTTCTCATGATGTACTCTGCATATAAGTTAAATGAGCAGGGTGACAGCATACAGCCTTGACATACTCCTTTTAAGTCTTAGGTGATTTACATCATCTTCTGGCCAGAAGGCCAATTAACATTTACAGCCCTTTTCTGATAAGGGTCTGTCAACCAGAAAACTTAAAAGTGTTGTTCTTTCTAAAGTCTGGTGCCACTATCAGAAAGCACTAAATAAAGTTTCATTCTTACATAGCAAGGACACAAGAATTTATAACAAGGAAAGAGGAGTACAGTGATTTATAACAAAGAGAAAATTAATTAACTCAAAAGCTTAGTGTTGCTAACATTAAAACTACTATGTTCATTTTCTATATTCCAATTACATTGATTATTATCCTTTAGGTGCCTAAAAGATAAAGAATACGGAGACCTGGCAGCAAACATTAACTCAGCAATGAAGTCCTTCACCAGACTAATTCTTAGCTCTAAAAGGCTCTATATCTTTAAGATGTTTTAAGCTTTGTGCCTGTACGTTTGGGGGCTGTAAACAATCACAAGTTGTAAAAGTCCGGGCAGACCGGTCAGGTAAGTTAGAAAGCCATCAGAGGGGTTGAAACCGAGATATTCTTTTTATATGCAGGAAACTGTTGGAGCTCTAAGTTAAGTTTTTCCAGAGAAAGGTGGTGTGGAATAGCCCCCTGTTATGTCAGAAGAGTGGAAACCACAGTACAATAAAGCAGGCAGACTCTGGTTTTGGGAGTAGATACTCAGGGAAATCCAGGGATACCCCTGAGGCCTGATCTCAGCTTTTTCCTTTTGCCAGGCCCCCTTCCTCATGACCTTTTCCATGGGAGGGATTCCCCATGCTGGCTACCGGCAAGGTATGACCTAAATCAAATTCCTTAAGAATATACAGTGGAAGTGAAGAATAGATTCAAGGGATTAGATTTAATAGAAGTATGGATGAAGTTTCATGACATTATAAACGAGACAGTGGTCAAGACCATCCCAAGAAAAAGAAATGCAAAAAGGGAAAATGGTTGTCTGAGGAGGCTTTACAAATAGCTGAGAAAAGAAAAGTGAAAGGCAAAGGAGAAAAAGAAAGATATACCTATTTGAATGCAGAGTTCCAAAGAATAGCAAGGCGAGATAAGAAAGTCTTCCTCAGCAATCAGTGCAAAGAACCAGAGGGAAAGAGTAGAATGGGAAAGACTAGAAATCTCTTCAAGAAAATTAGAGATACCAAGGGAAAATTTCATGCAAAGATGAGCTCAATAAAGGACAGAAATGGTATGAACCTAAGAGAAACAGAAGATATTAAGAAGATGTGGCAAGAATACACAGGAGAACTATATAAAAAAGATCTTCATGACCCAGATAGCCACAATGGTGTGATCACTCACCTAGAGTCAAACATCCTGGAATGAGTATTCAAGTGGGCCTTGGGAAGCATCACTACAAACAAAGCTAGTGGAGGTGATGGAATTCCCATTAAGCTATTTCAAATTCTGAAAGATGATACTGTAAAAGTGCTGCACTCAATATGCCAGCAAATTTGGAAAACTCAGCAGTGGCCACAGGACAGGGAAAGGTCAGTTTTCCTTCCAGTCCCAAAGAAGGGCAAATGCTAAAGAATGCTCAAACTACTGCACTCATCTCACACTCTAGCAAAGTAATGCTCAAGATTCTCCAAGTTAGGCTTCAACAGTACATGAACCATGAACCTCCAGATATTCAAGCTGGTTTTAGAAAAGGCAGAGGAAACAGAGATCAAATTGCCTACATCTGCTGGGTCATAGAAAAAGCAAGAGAATTCCAGAAGAGCATCTACTTCCGCTTCATTGACTATATTAAATCCTTGGACTGTGTAGATCTCAACAAACCATGGAAAATTCTTCAAGAGACTGGAATCCCAGATCACCTTACCTATCTACTGAGAACTCTGTATGCTGGTCAAGAAGCAACAGTTAGAACCAGACATGAAACAACACATTGGGAAAGGAGTACATCAAGGCTGTGTATTTTTTCCCTGCTTATTTAACTTGTATGCAGAGTTTATCACAGGCTGGAAGAAGCACAAGCTGGAATCAAGATTTCTGGGAGAAATATCAGTAACCTCAGATATGCAAATGACACAACCCTCATGGCAAAAAGCTAAGAGGAACTAAAGAGCCTCTTGATGAAAGTGAAAGAGGAGACTGAGAAAGCTGGGTTAAACCTCACCATTCAAAAAACAAAGGTCATGGCATCCAGTCCCATCACTTCATGGCTAATAGATGAGGAAACAATGGAAAGAGTGACATACTTTCTTTTCTTGGCTCCAAAGTCACTGCAGATGGTGACTTAAGCCATGAAATTAAAAGATGCTTGCTCCTTGAAAGAAAAGGTATGATCAACCTAGATAGCATATTAAAAAGCAGAGCCATTACTTTGCCAAAAAAAGGTCTGTCTAGTCAAGGCTATGGTTTTTCTAGTTGTCATGTATGGGTGTGAGAGTTGGACTGTAAAGAAAACCAAGAGCTGAAGAATTGATGCTTTTGAACTATTGTGTTGGACAAGACTCTTGAGAATCCCTTGGACAGCAAGGTGATCAAACCAGTCAGTCCTAAAGAAAATCAGTCCTGAATATTCATTGGAAGGACTGATGCTGAAGCTGAAACTCCACTCCTCTGGCCACCTGTTGTGAAGAACTGACACTGGAACAGACCTTGATGCTGGGAAAGATTGAAGGTAGGAGGAGAAGGGGACGACAGAGGATGAGATGGTTGGGTGGCATCACCAACTCATGGACATGAGTTCGAGTAAGCTCTGGGAGTTGCTGATGGGCTAAGAAGCCTGGTGTGCTGCAGTCCATGGGGTCACAGAGAGGCAGACGCGACTGAGTGACTGAACTGAACTGAATGGAGCTTGAAAGGGCTTCCCTGATAGCTCAGTTGGTAGAATCCACTTGCAATGCAAGAGTCGCCGGTTCAATTCCTAGGTTGGGAAGATCCACTGGAGAAGGGATAGGCTACCTACTCCAGTATTCCTGGGTTTCCCTGGTGGCTCAGCTGGCAAAGAAAGTGAAAGTGAAGTCACTCAGTCATGTCCGACTCTGCGACCCCATGGACTCTAGCCTACTAGGCTCCTCTGTCCATGGGATTTTCCAGGCAATAGTACTGGAGTGGATTGCCATTTCCTTCCCCACAGGATCTTCCCAACCCAGGGATGGATCCCAGGTCTCCAGCATTGTAGACAGACACTTTACCATCTGAGCCACCCTGGTAAAGAATCCGCCTGCAATCTGGGAGACCTGGGTTCAATCCCAGGAAGGGAAGATCCCCCGGAGAAGGGAAAGGTTACCCACTCCAGTATTCTGGCCTGGAGAATTCCATGGACTGTATAGTCCATGCGGTCCCAAAGAGTGGGATATGACTGAGCAACTTTCACTTTCACTAAGGAGCTTAAAAGAAAGACATTTATTACCTACTAGTTCTGGGAGTTCAAACTCAAGATGCTGGCAGAGCTGTGCTCTCTGAAGGCTCTTAGGGAGGCTGCTTTCTGGCCTCTTCCGGGCTTCGGGTGCTGCTGCAATCCTCAGCTTCTGCACGCATCACTGTAACCTCTTTCCTCTTGCATTTCACTATAAGCAGAAGGAGGAACCAGGCTGCACCTTCCACACTTTGCTTGGAAATCACTTCAGCTAAATAATCAGGTTCATCACTTACAAGTTCTAGTTTCCACCCAACAGTAGAAAAGGCAGTATCCCTAGGAAACAGCGAGCCATGTGTCTGACTTACTTCTTTCCTGGAAGCGCCCTGCGGTCTCCCAGGAAAGATGATCAGACACTGTGGCTAGCTTTCTGGGCAAGATTTAGGTCATTCACTATAACCCCAAACAGCAAGTGTGATTTTTGGAAATTTTTCTGTAACTGCAGGGACATGGAGAAAAGCTTCCAACCCAGCAAACCTAAACGTTTCTGGGCAATACTTCTGTCTCTTTAAAAAAAAAAAAAAAAGTGTCTTTAAAAAAGTGTCTTCGCTAAACACACCCATTTTGCTTCCTGGCTCTGAGGTCTCAGAGGTGCAGCAGTTAAAGCAAAAACAGGGGCTCAAACAACTCTCTGGAAGAAACCGGACAGTTCATCAAATCTTTCAAAAGCAGGTGAGCCTGGCTGAGAAGAGGCTCCAGAGCACAGAGCTGTGGGGGCAGTAGGATACCTGGAGTTGGAGAGGGCATGGATTCTGGCCTGAGAAGGGACCACGTGCTGTGCAAGCAACTCCACCAAGAGGATGCTGCCAGAGCGGGAGTGGTAGAGGGTAGGGAGGGGAGTAATGATGTTTGTTAGCATAATATCCATGCATCTCATTTTAACATGACGATCTTTTGCTGAATACTACACCTTCCATCCAGTTGTTGTTGGGATAGACATTGAGTACACTTGATAACCCAGACATTTCTCTTAAGGAGAAATCTGTTCCCAAGGCAGGTCTTTAGAGTTGGAATGCAAATAGAGGCCACCTAGTCTAAATCTCTCTTTTTAAAAATTTAGTTCCTATTTTATATTGCAATATGCTGCTGCTAAGTCGCTTCAGACGTGTCAAACTCTGTGGGACCCCGTGGACTGCAGCCTACCAGGCTCCTCCGTCCATGGGATTCTCCAGGCAGGAGTACTGCAGTGGCAGTATAGTTGATTGTGAATCAACTACTTTTTGGTGGGAAATGGTATTTGAAGACTGAAATCTGGCCCTAAGGGTGCTTGTTGCTACTTGGCTCATTGTTTTTATGCCTTTTCAATGAAGTTCAGAACTATACAAACACACACAACCAAGAATAGGATTCCTGGAAATAATTTTTGCAGTTCTTTCTCGGGGAGAGTAGTGGGAGAAGTTAAATATATCCCACTGGGGATGGACAAAGAAATGACCGCTTTGTCAGGTCTCTTGGAACAATTTTTGTGTGGTTCACTCACAACACAAAATACAATTAGGCTCGTTTGCTTCATTTGCTTTTGATTTTTACTAGTATTTTGAAACATAATTTGTACTGTATAATTGTTTTAACTGTTTATGTGGCTTTAAGATCAAATGTATGAAATGTAAGTATAGCCCAACAAGTCTAGTTCCCAACGTCTATCCCTGTGTCCTTCTTCTTCTTTTTCCCATCCCCATCCCCATCTAAGTAACTTATGATTTGTTTAATTTTCAGATTATTCTTCCATTGCTTCTACAGATGAATGAAAAACGCATATATTACATTTATACCTGTAGGTCACATTCCTCCTTTTAGAGAAATGCTAGTAAACTGTGCATTATTTTCTTCACTTTGCTTTTTTCGCTTAATGATGTGTTCTACAGATGTCTCCATACGGGATATAGAGATATACTTCATTCCCTTTTACAGTTGGCTAGTACGTCACTGTGTGAATATACTTTAGTCAATTCAGTCAAGTTCCTGCTGCTGTTGCTGCTGCTGCTAAGCCACTTCAGTCATGTCCAACTTTGTGAGACCCCATAGACAGCACCCCACCAGGATCCCCTGTCCTTGGGATTCTCCAGGCACGAACACTGGAGTGGGTTGCCATGTCCTTCTCCAATGCATGAAACTGAAAAGTGAAAGTGAAGTCACTCAGTCATGTCCGACCCTTAGCGACCCCGTGGACTGCAGCCCACCAGGCACCTCCATCCATGGGATTTTCCAGGCAAGAGTACTGGAGTGGGGTGCCATTGCCTTCTCTGATCAGGTCCCTAATGATAGTCATTTGATAAGTTTTTGGTCTTTTGAGGTTTCAAACAGTGGTGCAGTTAACAGCCTTTTGCATAATTTTCTTCTTTTTTCTTTTCTTTTCTTTTTTTTTTTTGTCAGTGTACCTTTGGGATAAGTCCTAAAATTGTGATTGATAATCAAAGAGTAAGTGAATATGTACCGCTGCAAGTTCTTGCTAACTTCTCCTCTGGTTCTTTTAGGCTATTCTTCTCTTCCCAATAGTCATGCAGGAGAGGACCTATTTTCCCTAAACCTTTTGTTTTTAAATAGTTATCTATTTGCCTGCATTGGGTCTTAGTTGCAGCACGCAGGATCTTTGTTGCCTGATGTGGGATCTTTCCTTGGGACACATGGAGTCTCTGGTTGTGGTGGGATTAGTTGCTCCATGGCATGTGAGATCTTAGTTCCTCAACCAGGGGTAGAACCTGCATCCCCAGTATTGCAAGGCGGATTCTTAACCACTGGGCCACCAGGGAGTCCCTCCCCTATACCGTTTACCAATAGATTATGCTAACAAACTTGAATTTTGCCAAACCTGTACGTAAGAAATAGCATCATAGTATAACTTTAATTAATTAATTTTATAGTTTTTATGTTTTGATATATTTTTCTATGAGCGAACGTTAATATCTTTTTATATATTCAAGGATATTTACATTTTTTCATGAACTTGTTCATTCATATCTCTTATTCCATTTTCTATTGAGCTATTGGTCTCTTGTTTATCTACTTTTAGATATGGTTTGTCTTCTAAGATATTTTTATTGAAGTATAGTCGATTTACTATAATTGCAGCAAAGTGACTTAGTTTTATATATATGAATACATTTCTGCTTCTTTTCCATTATCATTACTACAAGATTTTGAATATAGTTCCTTTTTCAGTTCAGATAGTCACTCAGTCGTGTCTGACTCTTTGTGACCCCATGAACTGCAGCACGCCAGGCCTCCCTGTCCATCACCAACTCCCAGAGTTCACTCAAACTCATGTCCATCGAGTCAGTGATGCCATCCAGCCATCTCATTCTCTGTCGTCCCCTTCTCCTGCCCCCAATCCCTCCCAGCATCAGAGTCCTTTCCAACGAGTCAACTTTTCCCACAAGGTGGCCAAAGTATTGGAGTTTCAGCTTTAGCATCAGTCCTTCCAAAGAATATCCAAGACTGATCTCCTTTAGAAAGGACTGGTTGCATAGTTTCTTTTACTATACAGTAAATCCTTGTTGCTTATGTATTTTATATACAGTGGTGATTGAAAGCCACTCAGTCATGTCCAACTCTTTGCAGTCCATGAACTGCAGCACAGCAGGCCTCCCTGTCCATCACCAACTCTCGGAGTATACCCAAACCCATGTCCATCGAGTCGGTGATGCCATCCAGCCATCTGGTCCTCTGTCATCCCCTTCTCCTTACACCCTCAATCTTTCCCAGCATCAGGGTCTTTTCAAATGAGCCAGCTCTTCACATCCTGTGGCCAAAGTATTGAAGTTTCAGCTTCAACATCAGTCCTTCCAGCGAACATCCAAAACTGATCTCCTTTAGGATAGACTGGTTGGATCTCTTTGCAGTCCAAGGGACTCTCGAGAGTCTTCTCCAACACCACAGTTCAAAAGCATCAGTTCTTCAGTGCTCAGCTTTCTTTATTGTCCAACTCTCACATCCATACATGACCAGTGGAAAAACCATAGCCTTGACTAGACGGACCTTAGTCGGCAAAGTAATGTCTCTCCTTTTTAATATGCTCTCTCGGTTGGTCATAACTTTTCAGCCAAGGAGTACGCGTCTTTTAAATTCATGGCTGCAATCACCATCTGCAGTGGTTTTGGAGCCCAGAAAGATAAAGTCAGTCATTGTTTCACTGCTTCCCCATCTATTTGCCATGAAGTGATGGGACCGGGTGCCATGATCTTCGTTTTCTGAATGTTGAGCTTTAAGCCAACTTTTTCACTCTCCACTTTCACCTTCATCAAGAGGATTAGTTCTTCTTCACTTTCTGCCATAAGGGTGGTTTCATCTACATATCTGAGGCTATTGATATTTCTCCTGGCAATCTTGATCCTGCCCAGCATTTCTCATGGTATACTCTGCATAGAAGTTAAATAAGCAGTCTGACAATATACAGCCTTGACGTACTCCTTTTCCTATTTGGAACCAGTCTGTTGTTCCATGTCCAGTTCTAACTGTTGCTTCTTGACCTGCATACAGATTTCTCAGGCAGGTCAAGTGGTCTGGTATTCCCATCTCTTTCAGAATTTTCCAGTTTATTGTGATCCATACCGTCAAAGGCTTTGGCATAGTTAATAAAGCAGAAATAGATGTTTTTCTGGAACTCTCTTGTTTTTTTCAATGATCCAGCAGATGTTGACAATGTGATCTCCGGTTCCTCTGCTTTTTCTAAAACCAGCTTGAACATTTGGAAGTTCACTGTTCACGTATTGCTGAAGCGTGGCTTGGAGAATTTTAAGCTTTAGTTTACTAGCATGTGAGATGAGTGCAATTGTCCGGTAGTTTGAGCATTCTTTGACATTGCCTTTCTTTGCCACTGGAATGAAAACTGACCTTTTCCAGTTGTATGGCCACTGCTGAGTTTTCCAGATTTGCTGGCGTATTGAGTGCAGCACTTTTACAACATCATTTTTCAAGATTTGAAATAGCTCAACTAGAATTCCATAACCTCCACTAGCTTTGTTCATAGTGATGCTTCCTAAGGCCTACTTGACTTCACATTCCAGGATGTCTGGCTCTAAGTGAGTGACCACACCATCGTGATTATCTGGGTCATGACAAACTTTTTGTGCCGTTCTTCTGTAGCTTATGGAATTCTCCAGGCCAGAATACTGTAGTGGGTAACCTTTCCCTTCTCCAGGGGATCTTCCTAACCCAGGGATCGAACCCAAGTCTCGCACATTGCAGGCAGATTCTTTATCTGTTGAGCCACAAGGAATATATAGTGGTATGTATCCATATATAGTGGTGAACTGAAAGTGAAGTAGCTCAGTCGTGTCTGACTCTTCGCGACCCGTGGACTGTAGCCCACCAAGCTCTTCCATCCATGGGATTCTCCAGGCAAGAATACTGGAGTGGGTTGCCATTTCCTTCTCCAATATATAGTGGTATGTATCCATAAATCTGATACTCCTGATTTATCCCTTTTCCCAGTACTCTTGCCTGGAGAATCCAATGGATGGAGGAGCCTAGTAGGCTGCAGTCCATGGGGTGGCTGAGAGTCGGACATGACTGAGCGACTTCACTTTACTTTTCACTTTCATGCATTGGAGAAGGACATGGCAACCCGCTCCAGTGTTCTTGCCTGGAGGATCCCAGGGATGGGGAGCCTGGTGGGCTGCCGTATATGGCGTCACACAGAGTCGGACACAACTGAAGCGACTCAGCAGCAGCAGCAGCAGCAGCAGCTGACTTTCATATTTGGTAATCATAAGTTTGTTTTCTGTGTCAGTGAGTCTGTCCCTGTTTTGTAAATAAGGTCATTTATATTTTTAGGTTCCACATATAAATTGTACCTTATATTTTTTTCCGTCTGAATTACTTCACTTAATGTGAAAACATCTCATTTCATCCATGTTGCTGCGAATGGCATCATTTCATTCACTTTTACAGCTAAGTAATATCCCATTGTATATACACGCTTAGTTCTTTACACATTCATCTGTAGATGAACAATTAGGTTGTTTCCATGTCTGGGATATTGTAAATAGTGCTACTATGAACATAGGGCTTGCATGTATCTTTTCAAATTAGAGTTTTATCTGGATAATATGCCCAGCAGTTGGATTGCTGGATCATATGGCAACTCTCAAGAGGCAGGTTAGGTGATCTCGTATTCCCATCTCTTTCAGAATTTTCCACAGCTTATTGTGATCCACACAGTCAAAGGCTTGGCATAGTCAGTAAAGCAGAAGTAGATGTTTTTCTGGAACTCTCTTGCTTTTTCCATGATCCAGCAGATGTTGGCAATTTGATCTCTGCTTCCTCTACCTTTTCTAAAACCAGTTTGAACTTGTTCTGCTGAAGCCTGGCTTGGAGAATTTTGAGCATTACTTTACTAGAATGTGAGATGAGTGCCATTGGGCAGTAGTTTGAGCATTCTTTAGCATTGCCTTTCTTTGGGATTGGAATGAAAACTGACCTTTTCCAGTCCTGTGGCCACTGCGGAGTTTTCCAAATTTGCTGGCATATTGAGTGCAGCACTTTCACAGCATCATCTTTCAGGATTTGAAACAGCTCAACTGAAATTCCATCACCTCCACTAGCTTTCTTCGTAGTGATGCTTTCTAAGGCCCACTTGACTTCACATTCCAGGATGTCTGGCTCTAGATGAGTGATCACATCATCATGATTATCTGGGTCGTGAATATATTTCCTGTACAGTTCTTCCGTGTATTCTTGCCAACTCTTCTTAATATCTTCTGCTTCTGTTAGGTCCAGACCATTTCTGTCCTTTATCAAGCCCATGTTTGCATGAAATGTCCCCTTGGTATCTCTAATTTTCTTGAAGAGATCTCTAGTCTTTCCCATTCTGTTCTTTTCCTCTATTTCTTTGCATTGATTGCTGAAGAAGGCTTTCTTATCTCTTCTTGCTATTCTTTGGAATTCTGCATTCAGATGCTTATATCTTTCCTTTTCTCCTTTGCTATTCGCCTCTCTTCTTTTCACAGCTATTTGTAAGGCCTCCCCAGACAGTCATTTTTCTTTTTTTGCATTTCTTTTCCATGGGGATGGTCTTGATCCCTGTCTCCTGTACAATGTCACGAACATCATTCCATAGTTCATCAGGCACTCTATCTATCAGATCTAGGCCCTTAAATCTATTTCTCACTTCCACTGTATAATCATAAGGGATTAGATCATACCTAAATGGTCTAGCGGATTTCCCTACTTTCTTCAATTTGAGTCTGAATTTGGCAATAAGGAGTTCATGATCTGAGCCACAGTCCGCTCCTGGTCCTGTTTTTGTTGACTGTATAGAGCTTCTCCATCTTTGGTTGCAAAGAATATAATCAATCTGATTGCAGTGTTGACCATTTGGTGATGTCCATGTGTAGAGTCTTCTCTTGTGTTGTTGGCAGAGGGTGTTTGCTATGACCAGTGCATTTTCTTGGCAAAACTCTATTAGTCTTTGCCTTGCTTCATTCCGCATCCCAAGGCCAAATTTGCCTGTTATTCCAGGTGTTTCTAACTTCCTACTTTAACATTCCAGCCCCCTATAATGAAAATGACATCTTTTGGGGGTGTTAGTTCTAAAAGGTCTTGTAGATCTTCATAAAATGGTTCAACATCAGGTTCTTCAGCGTTACTGGTTGGGGCATAGACTTGGATAACTGTGATACTGAATGATTTCCCTTGGAGACGAACAGAGATCATTCTGTCATTTTTGAGACTGCATCCAAGTACTGCATCTAACCTGCCTCTTGAGAAATCTGTATGCAGGTCAGGAAGCAACAGTTAGAACTGGACATGGAACAACAGACTGGTTCCAAATAGGAAAAGGAGTACATCAAGGCTGTATATTGTCACCCTGCTTATTTAACTTATATGCAGAGGACATCATGAGAAATACTGGACTGGAAGAAACACAAGCTGGAATCAAGATTGCCGGGAGAAATATCAATAACCTCAGATATGCATATGGCACCACCCTTTTGGCAGAAAGTGAAGAGGAACTAAAAACCCTCTGGATGAACATGAAAGTGGAGAGTGAAAAAGTCGGCCTAAAGCTCAACATTCAGAAAACAAAGATCATGGCATCCGGTCCCATCACTTCATGGGAAACAGATGGGGAAACAGTGGAAACAGTGTCAGACTTTATTTTTTTGGCCTCCAAAATCACTGCAGATGGTGACTGCAGCCATGAAATTAAAAGACGCTCACTCCTTGGAAGAAAAGTTATGACCAACCTAGATAGCATATTCAAAAACAGAGACATTACTTTGCCAACTAAGGTCCATCTAGTCAAGGCTATGGTTTTTCCTGTGGTCATGTATGGATGTGAGAGTTGGACTGTGAAGAAGGCTGAGCGCCAAAAAATTGATGCTTTTGAACTGTGGTGTTGCAGAAGACTCTTGAGAGTCCCTTGGACTGCAAGGAGATCCAACCAGTCCAATCTGAAGGAGATCAGCCCTGGGATTTCTTTGGAAGGAATGATGCTAAAGCTGAAACTCCAGTACTTTGGCCACCTCATGCAAAGAGCTGACTCATTGGAAAAGATCTTGATGCTTGGAAGGATTGAGGGTGGGAGGAGAAGGGAATGACAGAGGATGAGATGGCTGGGTGGCATCACGGACTCGATGAACGTGAGTCTGAGTGAACTGTGGGAGATGGTGATGGACAGGGAGGCCTGGCGTGCTGCGATTCATGGGGTTGCAAAGAGTCAGACACGACTGAGCGACTGAACTGAACTGCACTGATGGCAACTCTATTCCTAGTTTCTTGAGGATCTTCCATACTGTTCTTCATAGAAGCTATACCAATTAATGTTTCCACCAACAGTGGAGGAGGGTTCCCTTTTCTTCACACTCTCTCCAGCATTATTTGTAGACTTTTTGATGGTGGCAATTCTGACTGCTGTGAGGTGACAAATCAAGGTATTTTTTATTGCATTTCTTGAGTAGTTAGTGATGCTGAGCATTTTTTCATGTGCTTATGACCATTTGTAGATATATTATTCATATAAAAGTAAAATGGCCCTTCTTTTATATAAGAAAAAAAATTCCCTGGTTTGACATTTGTGTTTTAATTTGTATATCCCAAGAATATCTGTTTGATTTTTACATAATCAAATTTAGGAGTCTCTTTCCTTACTCTAGGCTTCTCTGTGGCTCAGCTTGTAAAGAATCCACTTCCAATGCAGGAGACCTGGGTTCATTCCCTGGGTTTGGAAGATAACCTGGACAAGGGAAAGGCTACCCACTCCAGTATTCTGGCCTAGAGAATACCATGGATGGTACAGTGCATGGGATCGCAAAGAGTGGCACATGACTAAGTGATTTTCACACACCCTTACTCTATTCCAAATCTTATAAGTATTTTACCTATAGCTAGGTTACAAAGATTTACTCATGTTTGCTCTATTATTTATATGGATTAACTTTTTCTACATTTATATTTATAATCTATTTGGAAGTTGACTGGCAAGAAGAAATGGACACGGTTTTATTTTTTCTATATGGTTCTCTCAATGTTCCTTATTAGTCCATCTTTCTTCACATTGATGTGAGATGCTGCCTTACTGAATATAAATGTCACATAATGTAAATGATTTGAATATAAATGAATACTGTGTGATCAACTTGGCCTGTATTTGAATTTTCTGTTTTTGTTTCACTGTTCTGTCTATCCATGCACCAATATTATACTGCTTTAATTATAGAAACTTATATTCTACTATCTGGCAAAGATAGTCTTAACTCTGTTTTTTTTCTTTTGCTTGATTGCCCAGACTAACTTTTTTCCTTCATCCAAATAAACTTTATAATCAACTGCTTTAGTTGCTGAGTTTCTCAGGTGGCTCAATGGCAGAGAATCCACCTGCCAATGCAGGAGGCTCAGGTTTGATCCTTGGGTCTGTAAGATCCTCTGGAGAAGGAAACGGCAAACCACTCTAGTATTCTTGACTGTGTAGTGCCATGGACAGAGGACCCTGGCAGGCTGCAATAAATAGGGTCACAAAAGAGTTTGACACAACTTAGTAGCTGAACAACAATTTTAGTTGGATGAAAAAAAGTGATAAAATTTTTGATTTTATACACACATGTAATCATATTGAAGAAGAGTCAATTAATTTAAATTTGATGAACTGCTTTAAACATGAATCAGGATTGAATTTGGCCAAATGACTCTTCTGTACCTAGTTACTTTTCTTCTTAAGCTCTTGATGGGATGTATTGTAACAATCAAATCCCCTTGTTGAATCACCCTAGTATATCTGACAATCGTACTTACTCATGTGATACTGATTTTTGCATGTAATAATTTACTTAGGACTTTTGTATCAATATTTACACATAGACATGTCTATAGCTTTATTTATTGTGAAATCTTTGTTAGCTTTGGAATCAACATTACACTTGCTTCATAGAAAAAACGGAACATTTTCCTTCATTGCTATGTGATCAGGAATAGTTTGAGTAACACTGAGATTATCAGGTCTTTAAACGTTTCAGTGAGTTCCCTATGAAACCATCACGACCTGACATTTTTGTGGAGATACTCTAGTTGGTTATTTCCTCAATAACTATTGAACTGTTTAAATTTTCTGTCTCTACTGGGGTCAATATGCATAAGCGAATATTAGAACTTTCAGTGAGGAAAAGAAGAAAAAAAGAGAGAGAGAGAGAGTTGGAAATGGTTGCTACTTGCCGAAACTGACCCTTTCCCCCTCTCCCTAGGGGTGTGGGTGCCTGCGCGCCAGAATCTCTTGATATGAACATGGCTGCCACACCAAACAACACTCTGCGGATCGTGCTGGTCGGGAAGACCGGAAGTGGGAAAAGTGCGACTGCAAACACCATCCTCGGGAAGAAGTATTCGTCTCTGGGATTGCTCCGAAATCTATTACCAAAAGTTGTCAGAAAGCATCCCGGAAACGGAAGGGGAGAGATCTTCTCGTTGTTGACACCCCAGGGCTCTTTGACACCAAGGAGACTCTGAACAAAACCTGCAAGGAAATCAGCCGATGTGTCCTCCTATCCTGTCCCGGGCCTCACGCCATCATCTTGGTCCTGAGGCTGGGCCGCTACACACAGGAAGAGCAGCAAACCGTGGCGTTGGTCAAGAATCTCTTTGGGAAAGCAGCCATGAAGTATATGATCATCTTATTCACCCGCAGAGATGAACTGGGGGACCAGAGCCTGAGCGACTTTTTGAAGGACGCGGATGTAAACCTGCGAAGCCTCCTCCAGGAGTGTGGGGAGCGCCGCTATGCCATCAGCAACAGCAGATACACAGAGCAGGCTGAGAAGGAAGCTCAGGCGCAGGAGCTGCTGGAGCTGATAGACAAGATGGTGCAGAACAACCAGGGGGCTTATTTTTCTGACCCCATTTACAAGGACATAGACCAAAAGCTGAGACAGCAGGTGGAACACTTGAAGAAAGTCTATGCTGATGAATTACAAAGCGAAATTAAACTAGTAGAAAAGGAATATGCCCATAAACCACCAGAAAAAAAGGAGAAACAAATAAAGCTGCTAATGCAGAAGCATGATAAACGAATGGAATATATAAGGGAAGAAGCTGAGAAGAATATATTTCAAGTTGCTTTCAACATGATTAGAAATCTTCTTTCAAGCATATGGCACATGTTCTGGTAGTATAATCTTTATTTTTACTCCTCATTTTACTATAACTAGTTAATACTGTAGTTAACAGTTTCCAAAGATGGTTAAAACCATATTTTCTGACTTCTTACATTCTGACTTCCTCTTATGATCTCTAACTCTTGCGCTATCGGTCTATGTCCCCTAACTTGAAATTGGAGGGACTTTGTGACTGCTTCGAGAAACAGTGGGTGGTTGAAGCAACACCATGTGACTTCTAAGATTAGATAGGGAAAATGCCTCCTGCTCTTCCACACTGGTTACCCTTGGAATTTGCCCACCCTTCCTTCCCTTGAAGAAGCCTGAGTAGAAGACCAAGTCGCCCCCATGAAGAGAACCTGAAGTCACTGGTCCACTCCCCTGGCTGATATTTCATCTGCCATCCAGAATCAGCTTGCTGGCCTTGCAAGGGAGACAACACAGAGTGGATTCTGCAGCTGCCAACTGATGAAACTGCAAAGAGCAAAGATGAGTCATCCTCATGGGGTCCTGCCCAGATTACAGATTCATGAAAAAATAAATGATTGCTGTTGTTTTAAACCACTATGTTTTGGGATGATTTGTTATGCAGTGAGGGCTGGGAGGGATTGGGGCAGGAGGAGACGGGGACGACAGAGGATGGCTGGATGGCATCATTGACAAGATGGACGTGAGTCTGAGTGAACTCCGGGAGTTGGTGATAGACAGGGAGGCCTGGCGTGCTGCGATTCATGGGGTTGCAAAGAGTCGAACCTGACTGAGTGACTGAACTGAACTGAGGGCTGCATGCAAGCAGGCTAAGTTTTTTCAATCCTGTCGGACTCTTTGCGACCCTGTGGACTGTAGCCCACCAGGCTCCTCTGTCCGTGGGAATATTGGAGTGGGTTTCCATGCCACCCGCCAGGGAATGTTTCTGACCCAGAGGTCAAACCCACATCACTTACTTCTAATATATTGGTAAGGGGGTTCTTTACCACCAGCATCATCTGGGAAATCCATGCAGTGAGAATTAACTAGAATTAAATATCTTCCCAGCTCATTCCCCAACACTCCTAGCTCCTTCCTGTCCTTCCACACAATGCCAACAAATTTAAGAGTTTATGAAATTGACATAACCAGGTAATGATCCATTTTGTACAGTTCAAAGATTCAATTTGGGGAAAATCAAATAAGAAACATTGCCTATGTTAAGTGTAGACCCCACTGATGTGATAACTGGTGTGTTATTTCAACCCCCACCTAGGAGAACTTTGTTTGTGAAGCATGGGCTTCTCTGGCACCATTATTCTGTGGTTCATGGAGATGTGGAGGTTGGCATAATTTTCTTGTTTTTTTCTCTCCTCTTTTTGCTATTAAATGTATCTCTTTTTTTGCTATCAATGCCATTTAAGTATAGTACAGAGTAACATGACTGTTATTCTATACAAAACTATTTTGTATGTCATTTTATTTAAATTAATTATGATAACAACCCTATAGAAAAGATGACAGTGAGTCTCAGGACTATAAGTAATTTGACTAGGGCCATCTGAATTCTTGCCTAGTGATCAATAGAGCTGAATTTTAATTCATATTTGCTTGCTTTTAAAGTTAAAGCTCTTTCAAAGGCACTAGTTTGATCTTTTTAGACATCTTAATTTTTGTAATTGGAAGAAATTGCTTTCCAGTATTATGCTGGTTCCTGCCATATATCGACATGAATCAGTGATAGGTACACATACGCCCCCTCCCTCTTGAACCCCGCTTCCACCCTTGTCGGTTGTCACAGAGCACAACCTAGGGATTCGAGATCTCTGCATCAAACAGCACATTTGCTAATGGAATGTTAATTGACAGGAGCTCTCCCAAAGGGCTCCATATCAACACTAAGACAAAGCCCCACCCAAAGACCCAAAACCTCCAGTCCTGGACACTTCACGCCAAACCATTTGCAGAACAGAAACACAACCCTGACCATTAGCAGAAGGACTGCCCAAAGCCATATCAAGCCCATAGACACCCGGACACACACTGCTAGACACAGCACTGCCCTCAGAGAGACAAAATCCAGTTCCATCCACCAGAGCAGAGGCACAAGTCTTCCCAGCTAAGAAACTTTCACAAGACGTGGGTCCAACCCCACCAGTGGGCTCGCTCCCTCTTTTAACATACTGCCCTAACTTCAAGTGCTCCTAACTGTAATATAAAAACCTCTTCTCTATCAGATAGTTTTCGTTTGCCCCTGCACATCCACACTTCACCGCCCCCCCCCCCCCCTTCAATCTAGCTTGTTGCCTGGAAGACTGATCTGCATGGACTACATCAGTGGGATCTCTTGCTGTCTGTCCTCTGCTTGGTTTCTACCAAAGGAAATCCAAGCAGGAGATCTCTTGAAGGTAGAAACGCAAGATCAGTATATCTTTTCTCCTGCCTCTCTCCCTGCAGGGTCATCTCTGAGTAGTTGCTACCCTAAGTTGAAGGTCATAGGTCCTCTCCTTGAGATACCTCCATCTGAATCTCCTTCTGGATTCCACCTTTTGTTTACCACTTAGCGTACTGATACAATTTCCTCACTGTTACTGGACCTCTCCCTTGTCATTTCCAAACCTTGTATCTGTAGTTCATAGGAAGCTTCTTCACTAGACTCAACTTCAAGTATATCACTATAGATCATCTTTTCCTGCTAGAATCCTGATGGATACATCTTATGATGCCTACTTCTTTTCTTTTCGAAAGCATTCCCTGATTTTTATTGTTTGTTGTTGTTGTTGTTTTTCAATCCCCTTATAGCAGGAAAGCCTCACTTGACTGTTGAAATCCTTGGCAAAATTTTACCCACATAGACAGTGAGCACAGTAAAGCTTCTCTCTTGCTAAAATCATTACAAAACTTTAGTGATACAGAGATAAGTTTAAACTAAAATAGATATGGCAGTTAACTCAAACTCAAATATCTGGAATTTTTACAGCTGTCCTTTGTTTTGTCTGTGAAAGTGACAGAGTGTTTACTGCATCCGTGAAACTTAAGGAAACAGGCACTGGAGATTTAATCTCAAGAAAATAGCATCTCAAATACCTGCTCATTCTAAGATTCATCACAAATACTACAGATGGAGTAAGACAACGTGGAAGAAAAGTCTGTTGTGAGAAACATTCATAGTATCTGTGAAATAACACCACGGGCCCAGCTGCTGTTTGCTATAACGGGATCTTATGTCTACAGTTAGCTCCTCGTGAGTGAGTCATCAGTGCAGCATTATCTCCAGAGAGCGAACAATCGTGTGCTGCCCACACATATTTCCTTTATGAACCATTTGGATGATATTTTCTCTCAGGGATTTGCAGAAGCATTATGAAGCCAGTTAGCTTGTGTGTTTCTAGGCTTGTGTTAGGACCGAATGAAGATGCAGCTTAAAGGAGTTGATTCCTTTTCTCTCAAACCTATGTTCTATTTTTTGAAGGTAAAACATACTCAGAAGAAAAATGAGTAATTCAAGTGACTCATACAGGTATCATCTTTTCCTGGATGCGTGAATTCTTGACCATTAGAGTATCTTCACTTTCATTATATCCCAGTTTTCTCTGAAGGTGGCTCTGAATCCTGAGGTCTCAGGAAGTTCCCACACACTCTGTGTATGCTATTCCTGTGGTTGAAATATGCATAGCCATGATCCATAGTTGGGGAAAGTAGGATTGCTAGGAGAAGACTTGAGGAAGAATCCGGGCTTGAGGTCTACTCTGAAGGATGTATAGGATGTGTGTATGTGGGTGATGGGATGATAAGCCCCTTTCTCTGAGGAAAGAGGAAAGTTAGGGTCTGCAGGCGAGACCATCAGGGTAGACTTAGAAGTGACAGCCTTCAATTAGGTTCTTGACAAGCTGAGTATCAGAGTGAAAGGGAGGGTCCGACATTGAAATTTTGAACTGAAGGTTATGTGAGAGGCCTAGGGTGAATGTGGCAGATATTAACAATAAATATTCATTTCGACTGACTCTGTACTGACACCATCCCTACATTCCAGTCTTATGTACTAAAAGATTTGTGTAGAAATTGAAAGGAAGCAGGTGGTAGCCAATTCTGTGAGGTGTAGTTGTTCAAATAATTCAGTAGGTATTTGAAGAGTTTAAGAGGAAAGTGAAAGTGGCTCAGTTGTGTCCAACTCTTTGCGACCTCATGGACTGTAGTCTATGCAATTCTCTAGGCCAAAATATTGGAGTAGGTAGCCTTTCCCTTCCCCAGGGGATGTTCCCAACCCAGGAATTGAACAAGGGTCTCCTTGCATAGCAGGTGGATTCTTTCCCAATTGAGCTGTGAAGAAAGGGCTTTGTAAAAGAGGACAGTTTGATTGGAAGGACAACAATGTTCAGGATTGCCAAATCTGGTGAGTTTATGCCTAGAGTAGTGGCTCCCCTAGTCAAGAGGGTAATCTTACTGTAACCATGGCATTCCATAAGGGAGGCTCCACGGGGAATCCTCTTGTGCTCTACCCAACAGGACAAGAATCCCCTCTTATCTCACACCAATAAGGTGGCCCCCTGGGTCTGGTGCTGCCTGAGGACAGGAGGGCTGCATGGCAAGAGATTCCTGGGGGACAAGACCAGTGTCCTCTGGAGTCAAACTTTAGAGCCAGATGCTCTTGGGGGAAATATACAAGATGTTGCCATTTGCCAGAGAATAATAACTGAGGAGGTTGATTTGAAGCAGCCATAACTCTCACTGACTGTGGGACCCAAGTGTGTTCTTCCCACTAATCAGCTGTAGGCCACACAGGAGGGAGCCGGCCAAAGGTGGCTTGAAGGGAACTTGACTGGAAGTCTAGCAGGGATCCCAACTCTGCCAGGAACTGGAGTTGAAATGACCATCTGGAAGGCAGATAGCAGTCAGCAGTTGGACATGTCATGGTAGATTTCCAGGGAAGCTATCTGCAGAGTCATTAATGGAGCCCCCTGAGAAAACGAGACACTAAGTGTGTCTCCATTCCCTAAAGACCAGATTGTGCCAGACTTGTCTTCAGTGGTTTCTTCTCTCTCCTCCAACCAAGGAGGAGTCTGAAGCAAAGCCAGTGGCTCGAGGAGGAGGAGGTGAGGGCAGGGGTGCAGATGGAAGAAGCCCCGTCCACACTGCTCGGCCTTTAGCAGAAGCCAGCACAAGTCATGGGAAGGAGAGGCTTTACCCTTCAGTGAAGTTCAGCTTAATTATTGGGTTGGATGCTTTAATCACACAAGTGGGATGAGCAGTGGTTGGAGAGAGTTTCTGCTTAGGGTAGCAGCTATCCAAGATTTCCTTCAGAGGCACTAATGGAGCCAGCATGACGGGTCCGTAGGAGACAAGAATAAATGTCTACCACCTTTGTGACGTCCTTCTTACTTAATGCAGGGCTTAGATATAGATCACCTCATTTGCTGTGGAGGAGAGCACTCTACAGAAGAACCCCAAGATCTTCCCCTTCTATTCCTGAAATAGCGGCATTGGATGCTCTGAGTGGTGTAGCAGGAGTCCAGCACTGTGCTCCTTCAGATTACGGGAAGAAGTTTGAGGTGGCCACATCCCTCTCACAGACTGGTATTTATATGCAAATCCCACAGTTAGAGGAGTCATAGAGGTGGAGTAGAGCCAGCATATGTGAAATGGCAGAAGTGTCCCTCAGATCCCTGATCCTTTTGTACTCAAGATCAGTCAAAGACCAGCCTTGACGAGGTAAGCATCTTGCGGTGGAGTCTCCATGTCTTTGTGCCTAAAGAGAAAGCCGGTGTATGGAGACTTTCACAACAAGTGGAGGGGATAACTCTGGCAAACGCTTTGACTGGTCTTAGAGATCATGACTTGACCTCATGAGAATGACTTTAGTTTTTGACAGAGTCTCAATCTGGTGAATAAAGCCAATGACCAAGCTTGAATACATGCTTTGGTTGAAAATAAAAGAAGCTACAAGTCACAGACTTCTTTTCTTTCCACTATGGCATTTAAGTTCAAAGATGACTCCACCAGAAGGGTTCCAGAGATGTTGAGTAATGAGTCCTCAAGGTCAAGGAAGCATGTCTGAAATGCAGCAGTCATTTGTACAATGCTGTGTACAGAACCCATGAACAACCAAACATTTGTCACAATCATAATGTTGAATGTAGACTCAAAATTACATATTCCTGGAAGATAGCACACATAGAGCACCTGATGACTACACCCAGCATGTCTTGAATGGTGGCCAACAAAGCCTGTCCTTACTGAACACTGACATAGCTCTAATGAGAAAAGCTGGCCTCAAAACTACCATGTCTGTTACTGCAGACAGAATGAAAGCCACAATCACAGAAAACTAATCAAACTGATCACATGGATCCAAGCCTTGTCTAATTCAGTTAAACTATGAGCCATGCTGTGTAGGGCCACCCAAGATGAAAGGGTCATGGTGGAGAATTCTGACAAAGTGTGGTCCACTGGGGGGCTTTCTTGATAGCTCAGCTGGCAAAGAATCTGCCTGCAATGCAGGAGACCCCTGTTCTATTCCTGGGTCGGGAAGATCCACTGGAGAATACCTACTCCAGTATTCTTGGGCTTCCCTTGTGAATCAGCTAGTACAGTGGAGAAATGAACAATAAACCATTTTGGTATTGCCTTGAGAATCCTATGAACAGTATGAAAAGGCAAAATGATATGACACAGAACGTTCAGTAGAAACGCAATATGCTACTAGAGAAGAGTGGAGAAATAGCTCAGAAAAGAAAGAAGAAGCTGAATCAAGGCAATAATGGCACCCAGGTGTGGATGTGGCTGGTGATGGAAGTAAAGTCCGATGCTGTGAAGTACAATATTGCTTAGGAACCTGTAATGTTAGGTCCATGAATCAAGGTAAATTAGAAGTGGTCAAACAGGAGATGGCAAGAGTGAACATCTACCTTTTAGGAATTGGGGAACTAATATGGACTGGAATGGGCAGATTTAATTCAGATAGCCTTTGCATCTACTACTGTGGGCAAGTATGCCTTAGAAGAAATGGACTTACCCTCATAGTCAACAAAAGAGTCTGAGATGCAGTATATGGGTGCAGTCTCAAAAATGACACAACGATCTCTGTTCGTTTCCAAGGCAAACCATTCAGTGTCACAATAATCCAAGTCTATGCCCAAACTACCAATGCTGAAGAAGCTGAAGTTGAATGGTTTTATGAAGACCTACAAGATCCTCTAGAGCTAACAGAAAAAAAAGATGCCCTTTTCGTTGTAGAGGACTGGAATGAAAAAGTAGAAGTCAAGAGACACCTGGAGTAACAGGCAAGTTTGGCCTTAGAATACAAAATGAAGCAGAACAAAGCCTAGCAGTTTTGCCAAGAGAATTCACTGGTCATAGCAACCACTATCTTCCAACAACACAAGAGATGACTCTTCACATGGACATCACCAGATGGTCAACACCAAAATCAGATTGTTACATATTTTTTGCAGCCAACATGGAGAAGCTCTATACAATTACCAAAAACAATACTGGGAGGTGACTGTGGCTCAGATCATGAACTCCTTATTGCCAAATTCAAATTTAAATTGAAGAAAGTAGGGAAAACCACTAGACCATTCAGGTATGACCTGAATCAAATCCCTTAGGATTATACAGTGGAAGTGACAAATAGATTCAAGGGATTAGATCTGACAGAGAGAGTGCCTGAAGAACTATGGACGGAGGTTCATAACATTTGTACAGGAGACTGTGATCAAGACCGTCCCAAAGAAAAAGAAAGACAAAAAGGCACAATAGTTGTCTGAGGAAGCCTTACAAATAGCTGAGAAAATAAGAGAAACTAAAGGTAAAGGAGAAAAAGAAAGATATATCCATCTGAAAGCAGAGTTCCAAAGAATAGCAAGGAGTGATAAGAAAGCCTTTCTAAGTGGTCAATGCAAAGAAAGAGAGGAAGCTAATAGGATGGGAAAGTCTAGAAATCTCCTCAGGAAAACTAGAGATACCAAGGGAATATTTTATGCAAAGATGGGCACAATAAAAGACAGGAATGGTATGGACCTAACAGAAGCAGAAGATTTTAAGAAGAGGTGGCAAGAATACATAAAAGAACTGTACCAAAAAAAAAAAAAAATTCATGACTCAGATAACCACAGTGGAGTAATCAATCACCTAAAGCCAGACATCCTGGAATGTGAAGTCAAATGGGCCTTAGGAAGCATCGCTTATAACAAAGCTAGTGGAGGCGATGAAATTCCAGCTGAGTTATTTTAAATTCTAAAAAATGATTCTATCAAAGTGCTGCACTCAGTATGCCAACAAATTTGGAACACTCAGCAGTGCCATAGGACCAGAACAGGTCAGTTTTCATTCCAATCTCAAAGAAAGGCAATGCCAAAGATGTTCAAACTACCACACAATTGCACTCACCTCACATGCTAGCAAAGTAATGCTCAAGATTGTCCAAGCCAGGCTTCAACAGTTCATCAACTGAGAGCTTCTAGATGTTCAAGCTGAATTTAGAGAAGCCAGAGAAACCAGAGATCAAATTGCCAACTTCCGCTGGATCATAGAAAAATCAAGAGAATTCCTGAGAAACATCTGCTTCACTGACTACACTAAAGACTTTGACTGTGTGGATCACAACAAACCTTGGCAAATTCTTCAAGAGACGGGAATACCAGACCACCCTACTTGCCTCCTGAGGAATCTGTATGCAGATCAAGAGGTATCAGGTAGAACTGGGCATGGAACAATGGACCGCTTCCAAACTGGGAAAGGAACATGTCAAGGCTGTATGCTGTCATGCTGCTTATTTAACTTCTATGCAGAATACATCATACAAAATGCCAGGTTGGATGAATTACAAGTTGGAGTCAAGATTGCAGGGAGAAATATCAATAACCTCAGGTATGCAGAAAACACTACCCTAATACCAGAAAGTAAAGAACTACAGAGTCTCATGATGAAAGTGAAAGAGGAGAGTGAGAAAGCTGGGTCAAACCTCACCATTCAAAAAATGAAGCTCATGGCATCCAGTCCCATCACTTCATGGTAAATAGATGTGGAAACAATGGAGACAGTGACAGGCTTTCTTTTCTTGGACTCCAAAGTCAATGCAGATAGTGACAGCAGCCGTGAAATTAAAAGACGCTTGCTCCTTGGAAGAAAAGCTATGACCAACCTAGACAAAATACTGAAAATCAGAGAGACATCACTTTGCCTACAAAAGTCTGTCTAGTCAAAGCTATGGTTTTTCTAGTAGTCCTGTATGGATGCCAGAGTTGGACCATAAGGAAGGTTGAGCACCAAAGAATGTATGCTTTTGAACTCTGGTCTTGGAAAAGACTCTCGAGAGTCCCTTGGATTGCAAGAAGATCAAACCAGTCAATCCTAAAGGCAATCAATCCTGCATATTCATTGGAAGAATTGTTGCTGAAGTTGAAGCTCGAATATTGCCACCTGATGAGAAGAACTGACTGACTAGAAAAGACTGTGATGCTGGGAAAGATTGAGGGCAGGACGAGAAGGGGACAACAGAGGATGAGATGGCTGGAAGGCATCACCGACTTGATGGATATGAGTTTGAGCAAGCTCCAGGAGATAGTGAAGGACAGGGAACCCTGGCGTGCTGCAGTTCGTGGGATCACAGAGTCAGAGACAACTGAGTGAGTGAACTGAACTGAACTGAAAAAGTGGCCTTGCACATGGTCACTTCCTCCCTAGGAAGTACTGGAACCATTATCCAAAGAGAATGTAGCGTGTTCCTGCTGATGAAACTGTTAATGTGTCCTCTTTATTAGGTCACATAGGGCACAAGTGAACACCCTGAGGGATCCCACCCCCTACGTGGGGGACACTGTAAATCCAAGATTCAGGTCATCTGATTTTTGGCAGAACATTGTCATTCCATTGGGAATCACTGACTTTGCCCGTGTTCTCTCTCATGTGACTCTATTCTTGCTGTGGCATCAGCCTGCACTGCAGCCAGGGAGCCACCAGAGCAGCCGCCTCCATGCTGGTGAAAGCCCAGGGAGAGGGAGCCTGTGAGATCGCGAGAGCTGGTCACGGGGTTGAGAGGTGGACCAGAACTGCACCCATGCCATCGAGGGCTCCCCAGCCACTCCCCTGTCCTAGAAATGTGCCTTCTGCTTGCCTTCCCCACTTCCAGAAGCCCCTCCAAGGATGCAGCCTCGAGTAGAAACTCATACTGTCTGGATGGTATAAGTGATAGAACCCACTTAAGGCCTCTCTATAAATGTTTCAGATTCTGGCAGACAGGTGTGAAGAACTGCTTTTCTTGGGACTTTGCAAGACAAGCATCTTGAGTCAGTTCCTGTGTATTAAACCTGCCAGCTTGCAGCCTGGAGTGGTCTGCCTCACCGTCAGGTTTCAGATGAAACCTGGATAGATCCCAAGGAAGCTGCAAACCAACGTATATTTACAAAAATCAGTCTCATCTATATTTATAAACATATATTTGTTGGAATATCCAGGGCAACCAGTCTCAAAGTTCTTTATTCTTATGAAACAGCATCCTAATTATCTACATCCCTTCCTAGCCTGGGCTGCATTCTCTGGGATTTGGAATCAACAAGTTGCCATGTTGCAGGATAGGACTAGGTAGGCATTCCCTTTGCACACTGTTGAAGTTTCCCCTACCTTCCCACCCTGGGTCCTCTCTACCATGCTCCCTGAGTTCTTATTCTTACTTAGGGAATATCTTCTATAATGATTCTTTATCAATTATTCCTTTTTTGTTTATTCTTTGGCCCCTCAAGGAACACTGATAGGTCTGGAGAGGCAGGGATCTTTACCTGCGATCATGTGCTAATATATCCAGTTGGCTAGAACAGCACTTGGCACGAAATAGGCTCTCACTAGACACTGAATGAAAAGCCTATTTCATTTGATATATTGTTTGTGTTTGTTTAGAATTGTCTTGCTGTATTTTGCCTTTACTTCTGCTTTCGATCTATCTCTAGTTTCATGTTTTAGATTCAGATTACTTTTGCAATCCACTTCAGAAAACATTTATTTTTGTAACTGAAGTCTGTGCTGTATTTATCATAATTATAATCTGTAATCTATTTGGATGCATTCATAATTTTATTTTCTGCTGTCTATGTGTCCAACCTGTTTCATAATTTGTGTTTTCTCTCTTCTTTGTATCTTAATTTGGATTATCTGGCTATTTTTTTCTCTTTCTAATTTTTTCCTTTACTTGTATGGGAATTTTTAATATTCCTTCAATTTTTAAAGGTTACATGTCTTTTACAGTTATAAAAAATATTGGCTTTATTCCCTATATAATATATATTCTT
This sequence comes from Nanger dama, assembly GCA_917880005.1. Lineage (NCBI taxonomy): Eukaryota > Metazoa > Chordata > Mammalia > Artiodactyla > Bovidae > Nanger > Nanger dama. Next base: position 10,572 of record CAKJTW010000341.1, on the reverse strand, counting down.
AATTTGTCAAAGTTTAAAAGGAATTCTATGGTTTCATCTTTCTGTTATACAACAAACACTTGAGAATATTTTAGGTTTTATTCCCACTTGCCACCCCTATCTCTACACTATTGTTGTTGCGTATTTTAATTTTCTTATTTTTTTCCTTTTTAAGCCCTGGTGATTTAGTCTGTAAGTCGAGTCCAACTCTTATGATCCCATGAACTGTAGCCCACCAGGATCCTCTGTCCATAAGGTTTCCCAGACAAGAATATTGGAATGGATTGTCATTCCTTCTCCAGGGGATCTACCTGACCCAGGGATTGAATGTGGTACTCCTACATTGCAGGCAGATTCTTTACCAACTGAGCCACCAGGAGAGCCCTAGAAATTATTAATAGAATCTCTTCTTTGTTTCTTTCTTTCTTCTTCTTTTTCACCTGTGATTTACCATCTGGGATTACTTTTCTCTTGCTTAAGTACAATCTTACAATTCCTAGTTAAGTTTTGCCCGTGGTAAGACGCTTAGTCTGTATTGTCTGAAATGTGTTTCTTTGGCCTTATTTTGGATAGCTATTTTCCCTGGGTGTGGAATTTTAAGGTGACTGTTCTTTTCTTTGAGCACACTGAAAGCCTGCTTCTACTGTTTTGTGGCTTCCTTTGTCATTACTAAGAAATCAGCCCAGTTCCTTTCTGTCTTCAAAGGTCATCTGTCTGTTCATTCTGGTTCATTTCTTTCCCCACAGTTTCACTGCTACACATTAAGGTGTGAATTCTTTCTAAGGAACTTCTTTGGTATTAGATTTCTTGTATATGTTAATTGCTGACTTTCACCAGCTCAGGAAAAAAAAAAAATTCCAACCATTATTACTTTAAAGTAAGTCTTCCTCTAGCCTATTCTCTCTCTTTTTCTATAAGCATCTTTTGCTCCTTAAACTTCATTCTGATCTTTGCTTTTTCAAAGCGCTCATCCATTTCACTGACTAGAAGTCACTGACCCCCTGTCACCCTTCACTGAGGGCGTGTCCCTTTGGACTTAGTGATACAGGTTCCTCTATTAGCTACCCGCCCCCTCCCACCTTGAATCCCCCTTTGCCTAGACTCTGATTTCCATGTCAATGTGGCTTCCAGAAGTAAAGTTTAAATTCTCCAGAGCTGGTAAAGTATCCTCAGAGAGACAGCCTGCTGTTGCCCTCCACTTGTCTCCCACTTAGTTCTGTTCTAAGAATGCTTATTACTTGCCTACTCACATATGCTTTTAAGCAAAGGTATCTAATATGTTTCAGCATTTTTAGTTGTTTTCAGTGGGAGGATGATGACTCTAGATATATGAAAGGGAAATTTATTTTCCTCGGTTAGTTTTTTTCATGGTTTTGTTTGCTGAGTTAATGGCCCGCTTAGGGTTATTTTTTCTGTTTATCTTTGTCTCTTGCATCTCTCCATCGTATTGCAGTTTGTCCTCAAATGGCAGTTCTCCCTGGTTACCTTTTCGAATTTTGGAATAAATCATTAGAAAAGCTGGCAGTTTCACCTGTGAGTGAGGGTTCTGAGTGCAGGTCTCACCTGAGGTGACTGCGGGACAGGCTGTTATGGAGACGGAACGCAAAATGCCTGAATGTGGAGGGTTTTCTCTGGAGATGGTCTAATCAAAGGGCAGAATCCTTCAGTTACGCACTCGGGAAGCGAGACCTTGAAGTGTGAGCCTCCGAACAGGGGGGACATGAAGAGACAGTTGGGCCAGCTGTCTCATGGTCACATCCTCAACGAATCCTCGGCCCCATCCCTTCGCAGCTGAAACGTCTGAAGCCCACCTCCCCTCGGAGCCTCTGCCTCCTCCGTGGACGCCTCAGCGGGAGCCTTTCGGGGCCCATGTTGACTGTGGATGTTTGGCCCCGGTGCTCCTTCCAGAAATTGTTGCACCCTCTTGTATCTCATATGTATGCTCCTAAGTTTGCTGTGACATCCCAGTTTTATTAGGGATTTCAAAAATAAAATGTCTGTGGTTTATAACTAATCTCAATCCATTTTCCAGAATGGCTGGCATATGACTTGTTTGCTAAATTGATGCTCAAATCTCTCATCTCCTGTTACATGGAAATGAGGTGCAAAAAGAGAGAATGTGCAAGCTACTCCCACATATTTATTCACAGAATTATTTGCGGTCATCTACAACTTGGACATAAAGACTTTCTAATACTAATTTCAAAGTTTTATTACTTCAAAATAGGCAACGAGAAAGAAAATTGGCTTCTTAGGTTAAAAGCCTTATGTTCAGGCTTTTAGAACTCCGTTGTCAGGAAGGCAGAAGGTCCTGCGCCCACTGACTGCACTGGCTCTTTCACTCAGCTCCGACAGAGCTGGGACTGCCCTCAGCCAGGCCTCCTCAGCAAGTCTGAGTCCACTGTGAGCATCACCCCATGTAGAGGAGGGGAAGGGGACCTTGGTCAGGCCAAAGGGGAGGGAGATGAGGCAGGAAGGAAATGCTTGTGCCTGTGTACATGTGAATTTGCACCAGCCACTCTTGTTATTGTGAGAAGATCCTGAGAAATGGGCCAACCACAAACTTCTTGGGGATGTGCTGTAATGTGTGTGAAAATCATCCTCTGGCCTCTTTATCATAGAATTTCTAGCAAATAGGTACAGACATTTTTACATGCATGAGAAGGTAGTCTGTGGGTTGAAAAAAACAGGAAATGAAAAATGCAAAACCAGCAAATGCTTAAAAGAGCAGAAACTATTGAAAGTAAAACTGCAAAGCCTTTGAGGCTTTGAGCTTCAAGAAATGCAAAAATAGGTCCTAACTCTGTATTAGAAATGATCCAAATTAACATCGTAAAAGGGCCTGGAGACAAGGTAGTTTGACAACTTTGACCAATTTTACAATCAGTCTCTTACATTTGACTATGCTGCTCACATCCTATTGTACCTAAATGACTGCAGTTTTTCAACTTTATTGAATTTCAGTTTGCATGAAATAAAAATTCATATATTTTACAGGAGATTCAATAATCAATCAAAAATATTTCTAAGTCTTGGTATTTCCCATTAGCTTATATATGTGGATACATGTTTGCAATGAGTATGTATTTTATTTTATTTTATTATTTTTACCTTTTGATCCCATTCACCCATTTCTCCCACTTCCTCTGTCAATCCTGCCTTCTGGCAATCACCAATATGTTCTCTGCATCTATGAGTTTGGCGCTTGTTTTGTTTAGATTCCACATATAAACTGGTTTGCACAGGATTTGTTTTCCATTAGACTTATTTCAGTTACCATAATGCCCTCCCGTCTATCCATGTTGTCAAAGGGACAAGATTTCCTTCTCTCTTATGGCTGAATACTATTCGTGTGTGTGTGTGTGTGTGTGTGTGTGTGTGTGTGTGTGTGTGCCAAAATTTCTTTATCCATTCATCCATCACTGACATGGAAGTTGTCTCCATATCTTGGCTATTGTAAATAATGCTGCAATGAACGTGGGGGCACAAACATCTTTACTTGTCAGTGTTTTCATCTTCTTTAGATAAATACCCAGAGCTGAGATTGCTGGATCGTATGGGGTTCTATTTCAGATTTTTGAGGAGCCTCCATATTGTTTCCTGCAGTGGCTGCACTTTTTTGTATTCCTGTTGTCAGGTGAGTGTATGTTCCTCTATTCTGTCTCATCACAACAAAGATTTGAAGTGACGGACATTAAAGCCCTCGGCAACAGCTCTCGGGTCTTGGACAGACCTTGTTATAGCTCTCAGGTCTCGAACAGACTGTGTTGTAGCTCTTAGACAAATCAGTGTTACAGCTCCATGTTACACCTCTATTTTATTTAGAAAATAGCAGGAGAATTCATCCTCCAGGCGTGAGGGCATCTTTATGCAAAGACGCAAACAAGTGCTCAGGAGAGAGAGAGAGAGAGAGAGAGAGAGAGAGAGAGAGGCCCTTGGCTCCTCCTTTAGCTCCTCTTTTTCTATGTTTTTCCTCCCCCTGGGCCTGCCCTATGTAAATTTGACTAGCCAGGAGTGCTCTTTGTTCTACATGAGGTCTTCACTCAGGTCCTCGGACCTTCCTTTGACCTTCCTTTGTTCTATTTTCATGGGCTTTTCCCGTCCTTGTCTTTTAGCCACCGGTATTTTGGACTCCTGTTTCCTATTCTAACTACCTAACATTCCCCCTCAAGAGAGGGAAGGCCCAGTTCTTTGGGAATGGGGACGCTGAGGTTTTTCTGGCTACTTCCTGCTGAACTGGAAAGGCGAGGGGCATTGGGCCTCCCCCTCCTGCTAGTCTCAGGCCTCAGAGTCCTTATAGTGGTGTCCATCTAAGGGTGAGTGATATTTTCCGTTAGTCGGCTCTAGTTAGTTTTATATCATTGTTGAACTGATACAACATGTTGTAGCTTGTTGACCTGGTCAGAGACAAAACAGGTTATACAATTGATAATACATGGAACGATCATAACCATCATCATTATGGCATAACAAAGACTAGTAGGGGCATTAGCCAATTTCAAATTCCCTTTGCCAGGATGGCTCAAGTCCCTCCTTGTTCAGGGATCAGAAGATTTATCTCCTGCCTGTTTTGGAGTACAGTCTCTACCAAGCTGTGTTGGCTCTTCGGAGCTGTCCTGAGAAATCTTATTTCCAAAAACTAGATTCTGGGGTGTTTATTAGAATGGCACTCATTGGTAGTTCTGAATAGGTATCAGATCTCCCAGGGGCTCACAGGTGTATTGAGTGTCCTCTTCTGTTTTCTTTCATGGCTCAACTCGTGAGTAGTGAATCCAGAAGTCATGTCCTGGTACCTTGACAGCTGTGGGGGTAGAAAGTATTACAAGGTAGGGGGCGCTTCCACGTGGGCTGGAGTTGAGCCTTGGGGGACCCCTCTTCCTAGACTTTAATTAGGATTTGAGTCTCTGGACCATATAGTAGTGACTCTTTAGAATCTTTTGTGTCTTGGCTCATACCCCACAAGCGTATATCCTGTTGAAATTGCCCAGTGGCCATGGTGTAAGACTGGAGGGTCTGAACCTCTGGATGTAGGAAGAGGTCACTGACATAAACAAAAGGTCTCCCATATAGCATCTCATAAGGACTAAGACCAACCTGTTCCTTAGGGGCAATATGGGTGCGGAGGAGAGCTATTAGTAAAGCCTCTTTCCATCCCAGGGATGTCTCCTAGGTTATCTTCTTTATCGCTGATTTTAAGAATTGGTTGGCTCTTTCTACTTTTCCTGAAGACTGAGGCCTCCAGGCACAATGGAGATAATAAGTGACACCAAGACCCCTTGGGTGACCTTAGAAGTAAATGATGTCCCATTGTCACTTTGTAATGACCTGGGCAGACCAAATCTTGGAATGATTTCATGGAGCAGTGTTGTTTTTTTTTTTTTTTTTTTTTTTTACCATCTCCTCAGCCTTTTCAGTCTGGGTGGGAAAGCCTTCAATCCATCCTGTGGATGTAGCTATCATGACTAACAGGTATTTATATCCTTGAGAAACTGGCATCTGGGTGAAGTCCATCTGTCAGTTCTCTCCTGGGTAGGTCCCGTGTCGTTGGATGGACTGGGCCAGCTGGGGTCTTTTAGCTCCTTGGGGTTGTTTAATTGGCAAGTGGGACAAGAGGAGACCACTTGCCTTATAGTTGTTTGGAGGCATGTTCATCTGAAGGACCTTTTTGGTAATTTTGGAGGGCCTTTTCTCCTAAATGAGTGGTGGCATGTAAGGAGTTAACCAATTTCCATTGGAGGTTCCCAGGCAGAAAAAGAAGTCCCTCCTTTTGAACCACCCCATATGATCTTCTTGAAAGTCCTCACTCTTAGCTTTAAGAGTCTCACCTTCAGGATATGAAGGAGTTTCTGGCAAATTAGTCTGTGGAACTAGGGTGGCAACCCCTATTAGGTCATTGTTTTGTAATGTTGCTCCCCTAGCTGCCTGATCAGCTGCTTGGTACCTCCGTGCCACTTCCGTGTTCCCTTTTTGGTATCCTTTACAGTGGGAGACTGAAACCTCAGTGGGCAGATGGACTGCCTCCAAGAGTCTAAGAATTTGATCATCATATTTGATTGGGGACCCTCGGGTGGTCAAGTGGCCCCTTTCTTTCCAATAGCAGCATGTGCATGTAGCACCAGAAAGGCATATTTGGAGTGAGTGTAAATGGCTATTCTTTTTCCTTTTTCCCAGCTCTAAAGCTCGAGTCAGGGCTATAAGCTCAGCTAATTGGGCTGAAGTACCTGGTGGCAGAGGCTTAGCCTCTATGATCTCAACATTGGAGACTACTGCATATCCGGCTCTACTTTTTCCATCTAAGATACAGCTGCTTCCATCAGTGTGCTAGATTTCCTCAGGATTGGTCAGAGGATCTTCTGACAGTCCCTCTCAGGGCTTTGTCCAGTGGTCCAAAGTGTCTATACAAGAGTGAAAGGGGAGAGAGCCCTCGGGGATAGACAGGAGGGTGGCTGGGTTAAGAGCCTCACAAGGGGATAGAGTGAGGCCTGGATTTTCCATCAGCATTACTTGATATCTGAGGATTCTTTGACCAGGCATCCATAAATGGCCTCTCCCATTTAGGAGTTGTTTTACTTGATGGCTGGTAAAACTAGTTAGTGTGCCCCCAAAGGAGAGTTTTAAAGCATCTTCTATCATGACTGCAATAGTTGCAAGATTTCAAAGGCAGTTGCCAGCCTCAGGTGGTTGGATCAAGCCTCTTGGATGATTAAGCTACAGGCTGGGGCTCAGATGCCAACCTTTGAATTAACACTCCCAAGGCTATTCCCTCTCTTTCATGGACATAAAGTCGGAATGGTTTTTCTGGGTCTGGCCACCTTAAGGCAGGTGCCTGAGTTAAGGCTTGTTTTAGTGTAGCCTCTGCCTTCTTTTGAGGAGTTCCCCACATCAGCGGGATTGAATCATCTCATCCCTTTAAGTTTTCATATAAGGGCTGGACAATTAGACCATAGTTGGGTATCCAGATTCTACAATACCCAGTTAGCCCCAGGAAGGCTCGCAATTGTTTTCGAGTCGTGGGGGAGGGCAACTGGAGGATTTCTTGTACCCGATCAGAAGACAGCCTCCTGGACCCATGTGCAATCTGAACTCCCAGGTAAGTGACCTTTGTCTCGACCATCTGTGCCTTAGCACAGGAGACTTATATCCCCTTTCTGCCAAAAAGTTTTGAACCTGAATTGCATGTTGTTGGGCATTTTTCTCATCTAGAGAGCAGATTAGTAGGTCATCTATGTATTGTAATATTTTCCCATTAGGTCCCAGGTCCAGATCTAGGAGATCCTAGCTAAGGGCCTGTCCAAACAAGTGGGAGCTATCTCTGAACCCCTGAGGTAATACTGTCCAAGTCATCTGTTGGTGTTTTTCTCCTGGGGCCTCCCACTCAAAGGTAAAAAGATACTGAGATTTTTTTAGCCAGTGATATGCAAAGAAGAAGAAGAAGAAGAAGAAGAAGAAGAAGCATCTTTGAGATCCAAAACTGTAAACCACTTGGCACTGGGTGGGATTTCCTCCCAAGATTACATAGGGGTTGGGTACTGTGGGGTGGAGGGGGACTACAGCTTCATTTATGATCCAGAGGCCTTGAACCATTCACCAGGTTCCATCCTTTTTCTTTACTGAGAGGACTGGGGTGTTACATGGTGAATTGGTGGGGACCAATAGCCCACAAGCAAGGAATTTATTTATTAAAGGCTGTAGTCCCTCCCGAGCCTCTCTTTTGAGGGATGTTGTTTCCGGTTAGGAAACCGAGTGGGACCTCGGAGGATAATGGTGACCGGTTCGGCTTGGTGGGCTCGTCCACGAACCCCCTGGCCCCACACCTGGGGGTAATTTTGTCCTCCCATAGTTTCTGGTCCCTCTCTATTGGAGGAGGTGCAATGGGTTTTCAGTAGTGCAGGAGCTCTAGGGCTCTAGGGGCTGAAAAGCTTCCCATCACAAGGGTGGTCCCCAGTTTAGTGAGTGTATCTCTTTGCAATAAGGGAGTAGGACACTCAGAGACCACCAGAAACAGGCAGGAAAATATTTGTCCATCCCAGCAACAAAGAAGCGCTCAAGTGAATCTTTTTGTAATTGTTTTTCCTGGAGCGCCGAAACTAGTACAGATTTGGGAAGGGAAGCCTCCGGAGTAGGAAGTCAGGTAGAGTAGGCAGCCCCTGTGTCAACCAAGAAAATCTCGGACATATCTGTCTCATCCATTTGTGCCCTTGGCTCCATCCCTATGGTGGTTATCTGTGACAGGTGGGCTGGCTGGAGTGGACTGCTTCAGTCTTGTTGAACCATCATGAAGGAAGGCTTGGTGCTTGAACTTGAGGCTCTTGGGTCCCCAGGACAGAGTGCCACCCGATGTCCCAGTTGATGGCATTTGTAGCAAGCCATTCTAGGAAACTTGTCATGGTTTGAACACTCTTTGACTCCATGCCCTACCTGCCTACAGATTAGGCATTTGCCTCGTGCCTTGTCCTTTAAGGACTCAGGGTTTGAAACAGGGCTTCCCTGGAGGGCGGCCAGCATCTGGGCATGCCTTGTCTCTTTCCTTCTCTCCCTCTCCTGGGCCTTGGCCTCCTTCTCCTGTTCTCTGTTATAAAAGGTATTGGTGGCTGTCTGGACCATCTCATCTAAAGAGGAAGCAAGGTCCTGCTGCTGTAGCTGTTGTAACTTAATTTTGATGTCTGATGCACATTGGGACAGGAATTTGTCCTTTAAAATCACCTGTCCCTCATAAGAGTCTAAGTCCAGATAGGTAAACTTTTGGAGGGCCTCTTTTAGCCTTTCCAGAAAGGCAATGGGGTTCTCATTGGGCTCCCGAGTTATTGGTGAGACTGGGCATAGTCCAACAAGTAATAGGCTTCCTTCTATTTCCATGGGTGGACTTTCTTAGGGGTGAGTCTTTCTGAAGCTTATCTTACCCAGTACTGCTGCAACCTGAGAGCCAGGTGTCCCCAGGTTAGGGTGCAGATCCCCAGGCAGGCTGAGGGGTGACAGCTTCCTAGAGATGGAATCCCCAGGCAGGTCAAGGCGCGAATGCCTCCCAAGAATTGGGTCCCTGGGCAGGTCAAGTTGTGACGACCTCATGGGACCCCTGGACTGGCAGATCCCCAAGCAGGTTGAGGCGTGACAACCTTTCGAGGACTAGACACCTAGGCAGGTCAACAGGTTGACCTCCTGGGACCCCCGGACTGGAGTTGGGCATCTCCAAGGTCTCCAGCCTGACCAGTGCTGAGTAGGATTAAGGGGTTGTAATTTTAACTCATTGCCAGTCTGTTCACCACAGATAGGAATAGATATCATGATGTAAAGTAACCCAAGCCTGTGCCCTAAGACTGGGAAACGGTGAAACAGTCACAAGCCTTGTCCTCTTACTGTTCTAAGGGATTTAAGTCATTGATTTCTTCCCCTAGTCCTCCTTAAGAGCAGGTTAGGGTGTCTCCACAGGTAAGCATTTCATTGTCTAGACCCACTTTAGGTAATAACAGAAGTATTGGGTAATAACAGAAGGAGTGGGTTATCTGGCCCTGTCCATTGAGTCCATGATGCCATCCAGCCATCTCATCCTCGGTCGTACCCTTCTCCTCCTGACCCCAACCCTTCCCAGCATCAGAGTCCTTTCCAATGAGTCAACTCTTCGCATGAGGTGGCCAAAGTACTGGAGTTTCAGCTTCAGCATCATTCCTTGCAAAGAGACCCCAGGGTTGATCTCCTTCAGAATGGACTGGTTGGATCTCCTTGCAGTCTAAGGGACTCTCAAGAGTCTTCTCCAACACCACAGTTCAAAACCATTAATTCTTCGGCGCTCACCTTCTTCACAGTCCAACTCTCACATCCATACATGACCACAGGAAAAACCATAGCCTTGACTAGATGGACCTTAGTTGGCAAAGTAAAGTCTCTGCTTTTGAATATACTATCTAGGTTGGTCATAACTTTTCTTCCAAGGAGTAAGCATCTTCTAATTTCATGGCTGCAGTCACCATCTGCAGTGATTTTGGAGCCCAAAAAAATAAATTCTGACACTGTTTCCACTGTTTCCCCATCTATTTCCCATGAAGTGATGGGACCGGATGCCATGATCTTCATTTTCTGAATGTTGAGCTTTAAGCCAACTTTTTCACTCTCCTCTTTCACCTTCTTCAAGAGCCCCTTCAGCTCCTCTTTACTTTCTGCCATAAGGGTGGTGTCATCTGCATATCTGAGGTTATTGATATTTCTCCCGCCAATCTTGATTCCAGCTTGTGTATCTTCCAGTCCAGCGTTTCTCATGATGTACTCTGCATAGAAGTTAAATAAGCAGGGTGACAGTATACAGCCTTGACGTACTCCTTTTCCTATTTGGAACCAGTCTGTTGTTCCATGTCCAGTTCTAACTGTTGCTTCCTGACCTGCATACAGGTTTCTCAAGAGGCAGGTCAGGTGGTCTGGAATTCCCATCTCTTGAAGAATTTTCTACAGTTTATTGTGATCCACACAGTCAAAGGCTTTGGCATAGTCAACGAAGCAGAAATAGATGTTTTTCTGGAACTCTCTTGCTTATTCCATGATCCAGCAGATGTTGGCAATTTGATCTCTGGTTCCTCTGCCTTTTCTAAAACCACCTTGAACATC